>QANX01000189.1:0-150353 GCA_003254975.1 Ochetophila trinervis
ATATATATATATATTCTTTATTCTAACTTAACCACATAAAACATGCTTAAAAACTATGGAATAATATTAAAGAGCAATTTTGAAGTCTCTCTTTGTATTTACCCCCTACAAAAAAGAAGCAGAAGCTAAAGTTGGTGTGTGCTGTTGCATACATATATGTATGTGTATATGTATTGAGTAATGAGGGAGGAGATGAGGAAGAGAGAAGAGGCGGTGGGAGGAAAGGCGACGGAGAAAGCGAGAGAGAATAGAGATGGGGCGGAGAGTAAGAGAGATAGAAACAATTGGTGAAAGATCGGCTTCATATGGAAACCCCTACACACATTCTCTAAATTTTCCACACACACACATATAGATATCCAGCTGGCAATCGATCACTCCGTGGATAGGGGATATCACCTACCATGCCAAATGTGTATATATACATTATATATAAACGAAACTAAAAACAAAACAATGCTATGCTATGGCAATCTTAACCTTCCCAACGCCATTTCTACTCGTACAAATTTTAATTCTCGTAATCCTCATCATATGCTATTCTACATACCCAGCACACCAATACCATCTCACTTTCTTCACTTCCTACTCCACCACCCCTTCTAACCTTTCGCATACCTACTCACAACCCCATCATCATAATTCTTCTGCTAACCAAAATAAGGTAAGCCAATTCTTCCACATGCACCACTTATAATTAATATATATATATATATATATAAATGATGTCCAAAAAAAAAAAGCAACCTGAACTAAGATCCTCACCTTCCATCAGGCAGGTAGCGGCGTATGGTAAAGGGAATCTTCCGCTCACGCAATTCCTTCATAGCAATCTTAACAAAAGGAAAATCAATAAATTATAAATTCATGTAACATGAAAGGAAAAATATTAAACTAGCGGGATCATAAGCAAGAGCTCCTGCATTTGTTACAGATCAATTGGCATGTACCAGCACAGAATAGAAAAAAGGAAAATAAAATTTCCTATCAGACACAACTGAAGATGAGTGCTTGCAAAAGAGATCTTACAAGTTCACTGTCTAATCATATGTTAGATTAGATTGTATTACACATACAAACAAAATTTTCTATCAGACACTATTCTTCTAAAACAGCACAACTGAAGATAAGCACTTGCAGAAGAGATATTACACTCAGGACTCGTTCGGTATGCAGTTTGCGTTGTATTGTATTGTATTCAATTGTGTTATATTGCATTTTAATGTATTACATAACACATATCCTACGTTTGGTGCAAAATTGTGTTATGTATAATAATACGCTGTTTAATACAACATTGTATTGTATTTGACTATCTTTATTAAAATTTCTAATTTTTAATTTTTATTCCCTCCAAACAATTCGCCTACTCTCGTATTCTCTTGTATTAAAAAATGAAGATTGCCTTCAGTTATACAATACATTTGGAAAGCCAAACATTGTATTAGTTATACAGTACAGTACAATATAACTTAATACCACATACCAAACACGACCTCAATGTCTAATCATACATCAGATTAGGTCTTATTATAAAGATGTCTAGGGTTCTCTCATATTATAAGGAAGCTTAACATATTGCTAACCACATGTACTAATCTACCAAGTTCTCAAAAATCAAAATGCAGATCTAATGGTGTAAAGCAAAATATCGATACCATTTTTAACTCCAATATTGTGAGCACATGTCATTTATAATTATATTATATTCCAAGTGCTTATATACTTCTCAAGTATAAATAAAAACACCATTACAACATCATTATTAAATCAGTATACAAGGTTTAAAAACTTCCCAAACGGTCATTTGTAATTCAATCATTGAAGTGTTTTAATTGGCATCATCATCATCATCCCTAGATGCCAAGAAACTTAACATCCTATTTCTTAAGTAGCAACACGGATTTACAATGACCATAATATATTAACAAAACAACATTACATTTAATTAGTTTTCTTTTTTTTTTGCAGAGTATAATACATAAATTTTATTACTAAAAATATGTTGTATTAAACAATACCCTGCAATTTCCAAAACGCCTATGTTACACTGTGTTTTCTGTCTGCAACAATAGGTATCATCTTTCATGAAATACTAACAACCATTTACACGTATTAGACAAAAAGCGCTTAAAGAGCACAAAATCTTGGAGATTCTTACTTCAAGTGGGTCGGTTTCACCCTCCAACTCAACCATTACAGGTGCATTCATGCTGCCATTGAGAAGGAAAAAAATCATCAAAGATAAATAAAACATTGATTGACAAAAGATTAGCCTTGCGGTTGAAGACAAATACCTGATCTGCAAAGCACGTGTACCTAAAATTCTAGCTCGCTCATATTTGGTCATAAATTTTGAAGTTTTACGAGGTCTCTCAGCTGGTTCCTGTTCTTCTTTATCCTCTGTTTCAATGGCATCCCCAGGAAGCTCATCATTATTATTGTTTTCTACATCTTCCTCTGCACCTTCCTGTCCATCATCATAGTTTATTATTTCTTCTTTAAGAACAAATACAACATCCTTTTATTGGTTTTTCGAAAGCTCAAACAAAATGATAACTGAGTTCCTTACTTCAATCTCAGGCTCTACTGGCTCATCCTCGTATCTGACGAAAAAATGTAGTCATAAATAACTATTTGATAATATTAGATAATGACAATAATTCACCACTTGAACCCGAAAAGGAATGGCATATTAGTTTTAACATGAAAACCTCTTCCTCTTGCAACATAACTTTCACATATAAAATCCTAATAAGTTAGCATTTCGTTGACAAACTTTTATCAGATAAGGGCTTGATCATTAACAATAAAATCATGAATTAGGATAACTATATTCTAAAACAGATATATTAACTTAGATGTTACATGCTTACATCTATCCGAAAAATAAAAAAAATAAAAAAATAAAAACAATATTATATGACTCCAAATATTAATGGAGTGTATCACATCCCAATACATAAAGTAATAGTAAATGGAAGATAAGAAAAACGTGGTTTTAATTAGTCCCTTGCATTGTAGGAGTTAGTAATACATAATTTTCAGATGAAACAGAAACTTTGCTTGATTATAGAGGAATAAGCGAAGAAAAAAGAGGAAAATAAGGAAACCCTAGGTTAAGCGCATTTTAACTCAATTTAGTTAAAAGTAGTTTGATAAGTGATAATTTTGATTTCTTAAAGCTCAAATAATAAAGAGTAAAAAAAATTTCAAACTTTTCTTCCGAGAAATTGAAAGTAATATCAAACAGAGAAAAAAAAAACTCCGAGAAAAATAAATAAATAAATGTCCATGAGAGTAAAAGAGAAAGTAGTACCCCATGTCCATTTCATTGTAATCGTCGTCCGCCATTGTTGATTGGGGAAGAAGGGTTTACGTAAACTCTTGCCGAACGTTGAAAGAAGGGGGCAGACTGAGAGAGAGCGCAGCGCTTCGAGAGGGAATCAATGAAACCGATTGAAGTAAAGCGAGGGCTTCCTCTTGAGAAAGTCTTAGGTGGGGCGGTCGCACAATCCTACGTGGTCCGTCCAACCACTTACTTGATGACATCTGTCATCTATATTTTATATTAATCTTTTAGATCTTTTTTTATACCTCTGAGCAGGGCCTGGCAACATGCATCGTTGGTGTTGTGAAGTTTTTTATTCGCGTTAAATTTTTTTCATATGAATCAAATTTGTTAAATATTTACGTTGAATTGTATTTATGACGTGTTATTCTGTGTTCGTATTGTGTAATTCGTGTCTATTAAATATAAATATATATTTAAATTATATGTTAAACATTTTTAAAAAATATATTAGAATACTAAAATTCAATATACTTAATAACTGTGAATTCAAAATATGTAAAATATTATGAATTAAAATTATATTATATATTTATTATGATTAAAAAAATAAAATATGCATTACAATTGTCAAATTAAAAAATTTAAAATATTATAAACCAAACTAAAAGTGCACATCCAATATAAGTAATAAAGAAGATAAAATCTAAAATAAAATATTAATATATAAATAGATATAAAAATTGTCATTTTCTAATTAAATAAAATATAAATTTTATAATTTTTTTTAAAAAAACGTAACAAGTTAGTTATAAAGAAATAATTAAATTAATATTTTTTTATTGTGTTTTATCGTGATACATCACATTAACATATTCTAATCCGTTCTAATCTGTTTTTTTATTGTATCTTATCATATGACAATGATATCAATCTAATCTAATATCGCAGATCCAAACTTATAAATTATCGTATCGTATCGTATCGTATAACATTTTACTAGATCTATTTCTGAAGCTTTGACGTCACTTTATGTTTTTTTTTTTTTTCCTTTCATTTGATTTTAACACTACACGCCATCTCATATTTTTTAATTTTTTTATGATTTCTTTTTCTCTTCCTTCCAATTGAAAGGTAAAGCCTTGGCATGCTTAAAAGAGTTTTAAAGAAGTATATATACTTGTTTGTCATATGGAAGTTAAGAATTACATCTGTAACTCATACTGGCTTCCGAACTGCAAGCATTTCTTGAAACATCTCTAGCATAAGTTCTCTGTTTGCGTGCTTGAAAAATTATTAGTCCATATTGTATTTATCAATTATATAACTATACTTTGATGCAGAATTATATTAGCCTATATAATTAGTATTTTAGAAAAATTTAAACAAATTAAATAAATTTATAATGATACTAAATATGTAATATTTTATAATTTAGCCAAAAAAATAACTATATTAATAAAAATTAAATTTTAAAAACTAATTATTTTTTCACTAAATATGTAGTTTTTTATTATTTAAAAATAATCAATTAAATAGAGCCACATTATTTAAATAAATAAATTTGACCAAATATTTTAATTAGTTTAGCATTGTTATTCTAAAAAACACCAACAAACCACAGTTCTCAATCCTAAAATCTCCTTCCAACTGTATATACTCCCAAACCCACCATGTTTTTCTGCTTATGATTCTCAATGCCCATAATGGGTTAGCTTAACAACCATATCAAAAGGTTGTTACATTGTCCCCTTGAGTTTCACTACAAAGTATTTTATACCCAATATTGCCTTCTATACGACCGCAGAGAAATATTAATCAAACATAACTACTAGAAAAAAAACAACAACAAATAAATAAAAACAAGACCGTTTTATTTCTTACCTAAAACATTTTTTTTTTGCAATTTTTCTGTAAAATATAAAATTGCAACAAAATTTATGGGTGAAATAAATATATATTATTTCAGTTAATTTTTATTTATTTTTTATTATTTGGTACTTAAAAGTTATAACAAACTTTCATTTTCTTGCTTCTACCCAAAAAAAAAGGTGCAATTTGTCATCAGTAATGATCACCAAAAAATGCATGCTGAAATAGTAACTATTAATTGTATGTATTTAATAATATATTAGATTGACAAATTATATTCCCAAATAACATATAGGTCCATTGGATCGATCACTAATAGTGACCATAACATTTTTCAAAAACAAATATATATATATATATATATATATATATACTTTGTCTTGCTATGAAAGTTCTACTTGGAGAATCATTAAGTTAACCTAAGCCAATGAAAAACTCATTTTAATCATAAGACCTCTCAAATAATCCCACTCCATATGCTCATATGCGATGTTCCCATATTTCTTCCTTTTCAATTAATGAAAAGTCTCATGAGCAATAAAAAAAATTATCTTGCATTTGCTTACCACCAATAAAAGCCCCCTGAGTTTCCAAAACTAGACAAGGCGATAGAGGCTTCAATCTGTTTGCTTAAATCAGTTGCTTAATTCTACCACCTTGTTGTCTATGGTTGATTGGCTTTTTTACTTTGAGAGAGAGAGAGAGAGCTAAAATCAGTGACCTCCACTATGTTCTACATTCTCGCATGGCTAATTATTTATTAATTACATGTGTTTATGTTCCCTTCATAAAAATGTTGAAGACATCTCTTATTTTGAATTTTCGTTAGGTAAATCACTTCATTTGCTTATTATTACATACATATTATTTCAGCTTTAATTTTGCAATTAATAAAAAAAATTAAAAATTTTACCAGCAACTCATGGATATTTTAACTAGCTAAGAAACCTGATGAACTATTCACCCAAAAAAACATGCTGATGAGCTGGGGGTTGAAGTTGCAGAAAATACCATCTTACCGTATATATTTCATATTCGGAAAAACGAAGTGCATGGAAGATAAGAGAGCATAGGGCCACAACCTCCCCCATTGACAAAGAATGGGAGGACGTTGCAAAATAAGTTGGTCTATGATTTATTTGTTTTGATAAATAAAACAAAAAAACAAAACAAAACAAAACAAAAACTATGAAAAGCTTTTAAAACTTTCCTTGGGGATAATGCGGTGGAGCAAATATCTCTCCACATGCAAGCATTATGAATAATATCATATAAATTTGTCAACAGCTAAACTAGCCAGCAAATCTTCAAAAAAAAACATTTACCAGAGAAAAAAAATTAAATTAAACTTTTAACGAAAATAGCAATGTATCATCAAATTTCACAATCAAGTTTAAGCTTCTAGCATCTCATACAATAAAAGTAAAAATAGAAAATATTCTCATTTGTATTTATAGAAATTCTACATGCAGGTGTGCAAAGAGTGAGAACAGTAAAATCTAATAATAATTATTTTTAGATAGAAAACAAATTACCTTCTGGTTTATAGTGGATAGCCTCCCTGAAAATTTTCAGTTCGAAAGGAGCTGATGTGGTTATAAACGGAGGGGCTTCATGGACTTCAGCTTCGTAAAAAACTGTTTTTGCATCTCCAACAAGCGTTTCCAATGTCATATAGTACATGTCACAAAACTTATTTTGCCCATTAACTTTGACAATTCCCTTGTGAGTTATATTTTGACCCTGTAACACAATTTCCAACTACCATAAAATAAAACAACCTTCTATTTTCAATTGCCATGCGATTGATTTGAGTATGACAAACACAATTGCCATACTACTTCCACCACCTGGAAAAACTTGATGCCCTCTCAATGATAACATGTGATCTTTCAAATACCCTCCACCTTTTTTCTTCCCAATACAGTTATATCCAACATGAACAAGCATCAGAATCATAGATCTTCATAAACAATCATGAAAACCTGCCATCAGTATCATTCCCAATCCATAAAGAGAAGCTACACATAAACTTCACCTTCTTTAATGTCTCATTCCAGAAATTAGTTGTAGCCATGGCTTGAAGACTTGCATTGATTCCCTTGAAACCAGAATGATATCTTTGCTTTTGTTGCACAGAATCACACAGAGGAATGACCATGTTACTAAGGTTGTTGGATATGAGAAGAAAGATTGAGGGTGAAGAACTGAAAGGTAGAGCACAAAAAGAGCTTTTTCTTTGGTTCTCATCCTATGCATGCTCACACAATTAGATTACCAAAGCCAGAAGAACCTGTTTGAAGTAGAATATTATGACTCAAGAAATGCCAAAGAACAAAACAAAAGATAACAACAGTACCACCCATAAATATACATAAGTATTGCTCATGTCATGTGCTTCAAAACAACTAGACTCTCAAACCTGAAACAGAGCAGCACACTAATTACAATGCAAAATTACTTACAGCCAAAACTATTGGACCTTGGAAGGTAAAACCTTGGCATGCTTAGAAGAGTTTTAAAGAAGTATATATGCAATAAACTATTGTTTGTCATATGGAAGTTAAGAATTATAGTATGTAACTCATACTGGTACAATATACTATTGCTTGTCATATGGAAGTTAAGAATTACAGTATGTAACTCATACTGGCTTCCAAACCGCAAGCACTTCTTGAAACATCTCTAGCATAAGTTCCCTGTCTGCATGCTTGAAAAAGTTATTGATTTTTTCTCTAACATCATAAATCTTGCCGAATTCAAACAAGTACATTAAGCACCTTTTCTTCAGCTTGTTTAGCTGGTACAGCCACACCTCATGCAGCCTCTCGAAGACATTCCCTATGTTGATGTCTTCGATAAGGCTTTCCTCACAAGCATCTTTTAGGTCTGCAATGTCATATTTGTTTGCCGCTCCAAGAAAAGCTAGCCAGTGCTTCCAAAAATCCTCTTATTTAATGGTTCCATACAAGTAACCGAGAAGAGCCACACAAGATTCCATCGATATGTCTTCAATATGGATTGTGGAAGACTCTTTCTCCTTGAGATTGTGGTGGAACATGCTTTGGAACATAGAAGAGCTTGCAGACAAAATTGCCTTGTGAGCCCTTAGAGTTCAATCGGCTGTGTTGATGTAATATCTGCATGGATTCCCTCATCAAGCATCCAAGAAAGGCATCGAAAAGTGCTTTGGGTTGATACAGATTGCATCATTCCATCAACAGGCCATATGGAACAAGCTTCCCCACCATGATTCTAGCAGAAATATGAAAGAGGGTTTATGAAAAAGCTACTAAAAGTTGATTCACATATGCATGATTCAATCAACATTTCCTAGTGACAGACTATGTTAAAGATTTAAGAAAAATTGCTTCTTGTAAGACATATACATATAGCTTCACAATGCCTTAGATACAAATGCGAAGCTGGAAAAGAAAAAAATGGTTTAACAAACATAAGCATACTGCTAGATGAAGCTTTCATAGGTCCTTTGATAATAGTTAACAATAAAATAGTTCTCCAACTGATAGACAAGAGTAACTATGACCAAGTTTGCATTTAACTTTTAAACTCATGAAAGGCTTATACCCACACCCATGTCGGTTACTGAAAAATAATTGAACAAAACAACTCACGTTAAGAGGATATATCTTCAGATCCTTCAGCCTATTGAATTCCTTGATTTTACTTTTCCCGAATATAAGAGTGTTGCCTAGATAAATGGCTCCTTCTTTCATCTCTTTGAACCCCAATTCTGCCTTAATGATGTGTTTAAGCTTCGAACATAACTTGCCAGAGAAGATAACACTGGATTTTTCAGAGTTAGGCATTTGGCCAGACCAATTGCAATAGAGGCCAAGACATCTGTTTATAGCTTAAGCATTTTCAAGGTTGGCTTGGCTAGCAATCAAGAGATCATCAGTCAACAGAAGGGGAGAAATAACAGGGGCATATCTACAACCTTTTAGGTCGTTAGTCATATTATCTGCTTCTATCAATCTGGAGAGAGCTTCGAGAGAGAGAATAAAGAGGTACGGGGAGAGAGGGTCACCCTGTCTTATGCCTCTTCTGGGAGAAATTGAACCTGCCATTCCGCCATTAAGGAGCATAGTATATTCAACGGAGCTAATGCAGTTGAAAATAAGCATTCGAAAGTCCTCTGAGAAACCCCACAAGCGCAGAGCCTAGTTAAAAAAATTCCATTCTAATCTGTCAAAAGCTTTTCTCATGTCAACCTTGAGGAGCATTAATCCATGTTTCCCCCGATGAGTCTTAACTTTATGGACCAGCTCGTGGACAAGAACTGAGTTCTCCCCTATCCACCTACCTCCCATAAACGCCCCTTGGTTCGGTGAGATGATCTTGGGAAGGAAATGTAGGAGAAATTGCCAAGACTTATCAGTCTGAGGTGATTGAAGTTCGTGGCCTGCTAGGTTTTGGGGATTAGGACAATGAAAGTTTTGTTGGTGCCTTTCGGTATCGATCTAGTTCTGAAGCATTCCTAGATGAATTTTATGGTCTGATCTCCAATTGTGGTCCATTAGTTCCTGTAGGAAGTGCCCGAGAAGCCATCAGGTCCCGGAGCTTTAAGCGGGTGCATGCTCCAGACGGCTTCTTTGATTTCCCCTTCAAAGGGAATAAGCAGCAAGTCAGGGAAAGTTGAGTTGCTCAATTCAAACAAGTTATAGAATTCTCTAATTAAATACTGACAAATGCAATCCCGGTCTGTGAGCCAAATATCATCTCTTTGATTACATGTATCAAATTACTCCTTTTTTTCATTATGATGCTTGAGTGAAAGAAACCAGTGTTGCGGTCCCCATCCTTCAACCAAATTTCATGAGACTTATGTCTGAAGATATTTTCCAGCCTCCTTCTTTGTTTACTCATATTAGACTCTAGATTTTGCACCAGATTCAAATATGGGTTAGCCTCCCCTTGTGCTCTGTTAAAATTAACTTCGAGGTCTCTGATCTTCTCCTAAGCCATTCCAAATTGAGTTTTGTTCCATCTAGAAAGAGCCATGGCTGTGTTATTCAGCTTTCTGACCATTTTATGGGCCTCCATGCCTCCTCAGATAGGAGAGTTCCAAACCCCCTTGACAACATCAAAACTGGAAGGGTCCCTTGTCCAGGCCTGAAAAAATCTGGAAGGTTTCTCGCCTCCCTCCAGTTCACCAATTGTAAGAAGAAGAATAGGGGCATGATCTGAGGCTTCCTTTAGGAGATGTTTCACTCGAGCCTTGTTGTAAAGCTGAACCCAACTTGGGCTGGCCAGAACCCCAATCAAGCATCTCCGTGATATTGGTTCTATTGCCATGTTTATTGTCCCATTTGAATTTGTTGCCTGAGAACCCCAAATCTATAGCCCTAATCTTCTGCATGAAGTTTATGAGAAAGAGTCTTCGATAGTTGCAAGGCCTACCACCCCTTTTCTCCTCGTCAGAGATGATTTCATTTAGGTTTCCCATTAGAACCAACTGACGCTCTTCATGCTCCAAAGTCAGCTCTAGAGACTCCCAGAAGGTTTATTTTTCTCCGAGATAAGGAGTCCTGTAACAACTAATGAAAAGCCATTCCAATACAGAGTTAGTGTCTTTCAAGAAAGAGCAGATCAGATGTTCACTTTTCAAAAGGCAGGTGGCCGAAATGTTATCATTCCAAAATAGAATAAGCCCACCAACAGACCCAATGGCATCCACAATTAAAGAATTTCCAAAGCTCAGTTTCTTATAAATCCTAGATAGCTTTTTGCTTCCCCTTTTGATCACCATGAGAAACACATAGTCTGGCTTATTCTTTTTAATCAAATTTTTAAGAGCAATCACAGTATCCACGTTACCCAAACCTCTACAATTCCAAGAGAGGAATCTTAAGGATGTTGGGGGAGCTTGTATGGGCCCGCCTCCTCGACCTTTTGAAAATCCACAATTAAAGGATTCTCCAGTCTTGGCCAACACTGCTTGCTGCAGGCACTTAGTTCTTCGGGCAACTCTCTTCCAGGACCTGGGACCGATTCCATGGCTGCGAGAATTATGTGTTTCATATCTACCCAAGTTGAAATTTACCTTAGGGGAATCGAAGCTGCTCGAGTCCAAATGGTCAAATAGTGGAGATGGGGCTCCAAACTGGTTGTCTTCAATTGATTCCTTGCTGACCACGTCATTATTAGGACTAGAGGAGTCTTTATCCTTGCTAGAACCGACCAAATAAGTTTGGGCCAGCCTTTTGGTGCTTTTCGAGCTGGATATAGTGTCTTGGACCCTGGGTCCATGAGCTTCATTTAAGCTAGATGGGCTAAAGCCCGCTAGTTGTAAAAGCTCCGAGCCTATCTGGCCCAAATTATTTCTTTCTTTTAGGTTGTAGATCGCAATGCCTTGTATCAAATCTTTTGCCCATTTTGAAATAATAGATGGGTTAAAGTTTGCCTTCCTGACATTTTCAAGTAATTCAGATTGTAGCAAACAGTTGTCCTTTGGATCATTCCCTTCTAGTGTAAGACTTAGCGCATCGAGTTCCTGGCATAGTCCCCTAGCTTCCTTTAGTTCCTTTCCTGGTAAGACGTAGTGGCTCGGCGCTGCATCACCTGATAGTTCTGCACCCTCCATCGGACCGGTGAGTAGACCCAGTTATGCCTGTCTTCGGAGTTTGGTAAGGGGGTTCCGGTCAACATCCACTTTTTCGGGAGCATTAATAAAGATGAAGCTTCCTCCCTGGTCGGCTCTTAGCCAAGGGCCATACAGCCTGGCAATAATACCATTCGCATAAGTGACAGTGGCTGGGTTTTCGAAGAGGCATCTACCGGTAACATGGTTGAGCATACCGCACCGGTAGAAGAAATCAATTAGACGCTCATACTTGAACTGGATCCAGATTTCATCGCCGTCATCCAAAGTTTGGAAGAAACCCGCCGGGAGAGGACCGATGGTATCAATTTCGACCTTAAAACGTAATATATGTGACCCACTATGCTCTTCTTGTTGATTGTGTTGGGGTGAACCTCTCTGATTGTCTTCCCTAGCTGGCTCGCTATATCTTCATCCATAAAGGTTACGGGAGGCCATGTACTTGGATCGTGAATGTAGAATTGATGAAGGGGATTTGATGAATGGCTTTGCTCTCGCGCCAAAAATTTTAAAATGAGGCGAGCCCCGTTGATGGACCAGGGTCAGCCGTTGAAAATAAAGTCCCAATCTTCTAGGGAGCAAAAAAGAAACTTAAAGACACTGTCATCTATTTTGTCAATGATGATCTTCCCTTTTGTTTTCCAGGTTTTGTTTACAACTTCTGTGACTATAAACCTTCTAAAGTTCCTTGAAGTTAACAGTTTACCTAGTAGAATCCTATCAGCTGGTCGAACATTATTTCCAAAGATTGCTTGCAGATTCAGCAAGTGAAGTGATTCGTGGAGAGTAATTATTTTGCTATGGAGATCTTCCATGGTGAGGGAAAGGAATAAAAAGGATCTCTAAAAGATATGGATCTCAGGATGAGAATGGTAGATTCAAAAGAGAATCACCATGGAAAATTTTGTTTCAGAAACTTAGTCAAAGTAAATTCTTTTTTTTTTCTTTTTTTTTCCACTTTGTTTCTATAACCAATGGGTATTATTGACTTTCTTTGGATATTGACATTTTTATTTGTATGTTTTTGCTGTCAAGTAAATGTGTGCCACGAAGACGAGCTGACATATATATGCACGTTTGAAATTCAAATACATTTTGGCATGTCTTGGTTATTTATTTATTTATTTTTTTTTATTTTTTTAAGTTTTCTATAAGANTATTTTATTTTTTTAAGTTTTCTATCAGATACTGAAAGTCTTAATCCTAGATGTGTGGTTCTAAGAGATTATTTATCTGTTTGAGCCATGCAAAATTATTGGCTTCATGGATGAATCATAGGAAGAACGATTTTCTATTAGGCCTAACAGTTGGAAGAACGATCGTCGTTGGGCCATATTGAGTTTAGGAAGAACAGTATATGTTGGTTCGTCAGTAGAAACGCTGAAATTTGTCGTTCTGTATTTTTGTTGGGATGATGAATTTTATTGATTTGGATTTGTTTTGGAACAGCGAGATTGTTTGGAAGAATTCAACTTGGAGTAGAATTCTAATTGCATTCAGTTTATTTTCTATTGGTGCATTTATTTTTCTGATAAGAGTTATATTCCAAGTGAAATTGCATTTGCCAAGAATTTTATTCCTACTAGGATTCAAGATTATCGAAGGCTATATAAAGTGATCAGAATTCAGATTTTGTCTCTCTCTACACACACAGACATTCAACTGCTCAAGCAAAGAACCAGATTTTCTCTATAAAAATCAACATTCAAGCTTTCAAGTTTCTAGAATTTCTTAGACTTTCAGAATTGTTATACTTTAATTTTGTTTAGTCTTTTCATCATTATTTTACTCGAATTTTATTGTAAAGTCATTTTAATTGTTAAGGCAATAAAAGAACTCATTGGAAATTAGTTCCATATTTCCAAGCACAATCGTTAGTTAATTTCAAATTCACGCATTATTTTTTATTACTATTTTTCCTTTAGAGTTCTCATAATTTGAAGGTGGCACGCTCATAGACGCTTAGGGACTGATTGTTGATCCAAAATCATCAACATATCTTTTGGCACGCCCAGTGCAACGACAAGGAATTTGAGTTTGAAAATATGGTGGAAACAAGAGCTTATAAGCAACGTGAAGAAGGAAGTACCGGCCAAATTCATGTGGCCGTAACTGGAGGAAAAGATCCTCAAGATGATCAAGAATATCAAGTCCAACATGAGGACGGGGAAGGATCTCATCGATCTAATATGTCAATCCGTGAGTTATCCCAACAGATGAAGGACAACCAAGAAAGATTACTCGGCCAAACGGCCGAATCTTTCAATAATCTGATTGAAGCTTTAGGATGCAAAAATCAAGTTCCTCGGTCTGCAATGGTAGAAGTGATTCTAGTTCATCCCGTGGTTAATGAGCCTAGGAACATGCCTTATACTCCTCCGCATGTTAGACATCCAAGTCATCAAGCTGAACAATATGGCCAAAATTGGATGAATGAACAACAAGCTGAAATTAATCTTGGTCGGCAGAGAAACCAACCAAGAGGGTATAATGGCCAGGGTCAAGGACAAGGCCAAGGCTTGGATCGAGATGCGGTCGAAAATTTAGTCCAAGAGATCATTGGCCCAGCTTTCAGAAGAATAGACCGACCATCTTATAGGAAGCCATATCCGGACTATGTAGACTGAACAGAGTTTCCTAGAAGGTATAGGTGCCCTGACTTTACTCTTTTCTTGGGTAAAGAGAATCAATATACTGTTGAGCATATAGGCCAATTCACGACCCAATGTGGAGAATTTGGGACTAACGATGTGTTTAAGCTCAAACTTTTTCAAATTCTCTGACTAGTTCAGCTTTTTCATGGTATGACAATCTTCAGCCAGGATCGATTCAGAATTGGCAAGAGATGGAACAAAAATTTCATGAACAATTTTATCAGATTGAACCAGAAGTTTCTATGGCCGATCTTTCTCGTTTGTATCAAATGGAGGTTGAGTCGGTCAAAGATTTTGTTGATCGATTCAAAAGAACAAGAAATAGGTGTCATCTTGGTATTCCTGAACGTGAGTTTGTGAAAATAGCTCAGAGGGGTTTAAACTTCAAGTTGAAGAAGAAATTCGAAGGCATGGAGTTTAGAGACCTTTTTGAGTTAGTATCTCGGGCAACCAGGTATGAAGAGATTCTGAACGAAGAAAGTTTCTTACTACAGGGATCCCAATAACAAAGTCCACATGCTCGATATGGAAGAACATGTGAGTGAAGAGGAAGCGGCCGAAGTTGTGGCTACTAGGCCATATACTTGTAAAGCGTTGGTCACGCCAATGAGAACTCAGAGTATGTCTAAATTGACTTTTGACTCAAAGAAGAATAGGTTTGAGACTGATAAAATCTTTTCTTTTGATATTTCTAAGGTCGATCAAATCTTTGATCTTTTGCTGGTCGATAAAGTGATCCGGCTACCTGAAGGACATGTATTCCATCAACCGAAGAAATAAGGAACAAATCCTATTGCAAATGGCACAACGGATATACCCACTCAACTACTAATTGTGTGTTGTTCTGCAATGCTATTCAAGGTTTAATTGAGAAAGGGACTCTGAAATTTCTTGAAAAAGGGAAAGAAGTGATGGGAGTAGATAGTGATCCATTCCCATCGGCCGCGATAAATATGACGGCAGTCAGTTGGCTCAACCCCGGACCAAAATAGACTTAGGCCAAACATCCAATGGTAAAAGTTACAAGAAATAATATAAGCCCAAGGAAAAGATTTCATGTGAGAAGGTAGGATCACATTCTAAACCTTTGTGTGCAAGGTGCAAGCATGAAATCAATGATGGAAAAAATGTTCATCCCAATGAGATAAAGAATAATGGTTTGTCTATTTTGAAGTCTCCACCGGAGTACTATGGGCCGCATAGTCCAAGATCAGTATTTCAAAGACTTGGATCGAAAGTCGAAAATGCATGGCCAACATACTATTATCAAGGAAGAAAAATTGATACTGGTTTACAAATGATTGTCCCAAGATATGGGCAAAGGAAGGTAGTTTCTCAGAACAACGAGAAACTAAGAAGCTTTAGGCCATCAGTGATTGAGGTGGGCCAATGGTACCACTCTAGGAACAATGCTTACCAACCTTTTACTAAGACACAAAAGAGGAGGTTGCAAAGACAAATAGCCACAGCTAGAAGGTTAGCTGAGGAAGAAGAATGCCAAAAGAAGAAAGGCAAAGAAATTTTGGCTTTGGTCCAACATAAGAAGACCAAAGACATAAAAAACTTTGTTGGGCCGAAATCTCAACATGTAGAGATGAACAAACGGCCAAATGATGTGAAAACAGATGAATCTTCTTGTAGAAAGAAAATGGAATGAAAACCAAAAAGAGGATAACTCATGAAATGATCATCCAAGATGATAGAGAAGGAAATATTGGCCAAATGGATGAAGATAATTTGGTCGTGACCTCAACAGATAAAATGATCACGATTAGGTTTGGATCGTTGGATTGGGTAGAATGCAATATGACATTGGTTCTTCCGCAAATTTTTGAAGCTCGTCCCAACCAGTCGAATGTGATGGAAGATGATGTTATTGAGGTTGGGGGCAACAATCCTGAGATCATAGTGACCGAGAAATCACCAAAGTTGGAAAAGGTTCAAAGACGATCAAAAAAAATTATCGTCGAAAAACCGGCTAAAAAGATGGCTCAACATCTCAAGCCACTTTACATCAGTGCTCATTTTGAAAGGGAGCCGGTTAATAGTCTTAATTGACAATGAGGCCGCAGTGAATATTTTGTCGGCCACTATGCTTCCAAAATTGAACAAAGTGGATCAAGGTCTTATCCATACTGAAGTCACTATGAGTAATTTTGTTGGTGGAACAACAAAAGCCAAAGGAGTTCTTCCTATCGAACTCATTGTAGGCGGCAAGTCAATTATGGCTGCATTTTTTGTAGTTAAATCTAAATTACAATACAATGCTTTGTTGGGACAAGATTGGATTCATGCAAGCTTATGCGTTCCTTCATCTTTACATCAAGCTTTATGGTTTTGGAATGGAGAGGAAGTTGAGATGGTTAAGGCTGATGATAGACCGTTTCTAGTAATGGCTAATGCAATTGAGGCTCGATATTATGAAGATGATATCGGCCTAATTCAATTTTGTGGAAACAACAAGTATGGCCGACTTGTGGGAATTATGGCCTTGAAAAGTCTGCTACAGTTGAAAATGATAGCGGATGAAGTTTACGAGGACATGGCTCGACCAACGGCCATACAAATGTCCAAGCTGAAAATAAACGGTATCCATGATCAGTGAGCTCAAAAAGGGAAATAAAATGGAGGTTGTTCAAACTCCCATTTGAAAGTTAGTAGTTTATTTGACTGAGAAAAATGTAGAAACAAATTCAGCCATAGGATAGGCCGAATGTATAATAGAAGATGATTATGAAGTCAAATGAAGAAAGGAGTTATGGCCAAATTGTTTTGGCCGAATTTTTGAGATTGGAATTAGTAATTTGACTGAACAAATAATAGTTGACTAAAGGGAATGTGGAATGACGGCCGAATGGTTGGACCAATGATGGGAAACATATGGCCGAATAAAATTTTGTTTGGCCAAATTAGGAGAGTTATGGCCGAATGATTTGGTTGTTTGGTTGTTCAGCTGAAGAAAACATATGGCCGAATGGTTGGCCGAGTGAAATTAATATGTATAGTTGACCAAGAGAGTGGCTTTGTGTGTCTCGAGCATACCTGAGCTGTATCAGAACTGTAGAAATGCCTAACCCCTGTTGGTATCAAAGCCTTGTCTTGCGGTCAAAATGGGTATATTGGCTAGAAACCTTAACCGAGGGGCTAACCAGCGTTATGCGTTGGTTCTCTCGACCCAGTGATACAACGCCACATACTCCATTTCTGTCCTAGTATGATGAACATTTCTTAATAAGGGTAACAGAGAGAAGGAAATCTTTTAGTCATGCAACATTCTCGTAGATCTACAGACAGTTTTAGTCATTTTTCTACAAATATGAACAGATCTTCTTCCACCTCCTCTAGTGATTCTCTTCGAACATCATCCTCTTCCTTTTCCATCCCTTCTCAGAACCTCACTCCTCATTCACGTTCTATTACAAATCTTATGGAATATACTTATGTTCCAGAAGGATCTCCGATTGACCCTACTATTCAACCTGTCATTAGTCCTTAGGCCATGTTCAAATGGCATAAAAGGTCTATCCGCTAGCTTATATCCCCCGACGTGTCTACACAAAAGAGCTTATCCAGACCACTAGTCTGGACCACTGTCTTATTCCCGCTACTCCAAAAGAGCAATATATTAGTCTTGAAATTCCTTAGGATTTCATTGACCAATGGCGTGAACAGGGATATTCTCATCTTCACTTTGGCGTTATCCGTATCATCCTCAATTTTCATGGTAGACCAAACATTCCTGCAGTTGCCAGGATGTCCCTTCTCAATAGAACGTTCATGTTATATGAACATGCAGTTATAGGAACCATCACTACTACTCTCAATAGTGGTAGCGTCATGCTCACCTTCTATCCGAACTTCAACATGTCTTTGAGAAACCCTAATCTCACTTTGGCTCTTCAGATCCAGATCCCAATCCAAGGTGCTCCTCAAATAGGATCTTCTTATGCAGGAACAATCCACCACCAGCTGATTTACAGGCTTCAAGATCATGCTATCAACCTTTGCTTGCCTGTCCGTGAAAAAGGCCCTGCCTTTATCTCTGTCTTTGCTGAGCAGCCTCATATCCCATCCATCGTCCAGTTTCCTCCCTCTCTTTGTAGAAAGGAATTAATGGATAGGATGTCTTCCACTTGGCTGACAAATTATGAAAAACTGCAGAAGAATGCCCATGAAGCCCCCATTACCTTACAGGCTCTTGCCTCCTTTTACCAGCGGCTTCCTGATGGAACCATTCAGACGACCTACAAGGTCCCCGAAGAAGTCACAGAGTCAGAAGCTTCTTCTTCTGATGGTCTCCCCTTTGCTCAGTCAATGACCATTCTCCCTATTGCCTCTGAAAAGAAAATTTCGGTGTCACAATTCTACCCAAATGGCAAGAAAATCTATACTGATAAAATCAACGACCATTTCATTTGGGACACTGCTCCTAAAAGATGTGACCCAGACTGTGACTGTCAATATGACACAGACGATGATGATGATGTCTGTGTGCCGAGGGATTATTATATCCCAGGAAAAAAGAGACTGGTAACTCGATGCAAGCTTGCCACTCATCACAGGCGATATCACCCAGATGATCCAGACTCTCCTTGGATCACTCCTGAGATGAAATCTCCGCCTCCTCCGAGATCCTCCATTCATGAGCTTATCAGACAAAGCTGTAAAGCTAAGCCGGTTCCTATTTCTACTCCTAGGCAACCTGTTCCTTGCATGATGCTTGGGTCTCAAGCATCCCAGTGTTCCTATGATACTGATTTTCCTGCCTTCCCAAAGGCTTCTGCTCCGACCCGTCCTTTTGTTCTTCAAAAAAAATCACTCCCTCAGGGGAAATTGCTCATCTCACCACCAAAGAAGAAGTCCTTAATTGGCAATCTGTTGCTATCCAGAGCAATACCAATACCCTTCAGCAGATTGATGATAAGCTTGACCAGATTATTGGTCACTCTCATTACCTTGATGGGAAGATCAGTTCCTTGTCTGAAGAACTTCAATCCTTTTATCTAAAGCTCGTTGATAAAATTGATCTCCTTTATTCTGAGCTACAACGGCTTATCCGACAAGGTTCTTTTGGACAAGAATACCTGGAGAAGGAAGCAAAGCTCAGACAAATGCAAAAGCAGCTTCAACAAATTATTGAGGATGTTAAACACAGAGATCCCCGAGGATCTTCCTCAATGACTCAACAGTCCAGCTTTGCAACTCTAGCCACTCCTTCTGCTCCCACAATGACATATAAGCTCTTGAGAAGATTTCCCCAGGATCTTTCTCCTCTTCTTCCACGAAGGCTTACTTCAAGACCTAGGATGCAACCTGCACCTGGTCCAAGATTGCAATCTCCTCCTTCTTCATATCCTGCTCCTGGCTCATTTGGTCAACATCCGCCTCAGCAGATGGCTATTAGCTAGCAGAATCTTCCTTCTGAAAATTCTTCTCAAACCTCTGCCTCCATAGATTATAGTGAAAGCAGTGATGAAAGTGGCTTTGCAGACATCACTAATCTCTTAATGGCATATCCAAAGCCTACCTCTGGTACCACCAGACAAGAATCCCGACCTGATCCTACGGTTGAGATTCCTTCGGATGAAGATGTTGGTGAAACCAACACCCCTACAGGACCTCCTCCTCCGGCTGATGAATTTCCAAAACCAAATACTGGTCCCTGGTTTAGCCTTGATGATACTCCTCCTCACCAATGGGATAACAAATTCAAAGAGTTCACAGCATGTATAGACAATCAAGTTGTTCGTCCTGACGCTAATCCCAGATTCATCCTTGTTGATTTCTTATCCAGAACCATAGGGTTCCTTAGAGACTGGTGGCAATCTTTAGGGGAATACAGAAAACTCCAATTCCTGAGTTTTCCCCTCAACCAAGCTCTTGCTGAGCTCCGACTTCAATTTCTTGGAAAATCTCAGCCTCAAGAACAACAGAACTGAAAGAATTATTTTGCCATGAAATGTTGTTCTCCAAAAAAGAAAGATTTGGATATTCATTATCAAAGGAAGTCCAAACTCTTCTACGCTCTTAATGGATTTGATAGCATTGAACTCAAGCAAGTCTACATCACCTCACTCCCTGATGATATCCAACCAGAGTTAGAAAGAGAAGTTGCCTCTGATCAGAAAAGTCTTGTTCACCTCACTCTTGGTGAAATCCATCATAAGGCTCTTATCGCTCTGAATAAAATATATGAGCAGCACTCTTATTGCACCAAATTCATGAGCCGTGGTTCTAAATTTGAGAGTCTTTGCAAGAAACCTTATCTCCAAATCAAATGCAAAGAAAAGAATTGCTCTTGTCCTACAAAGAAGAAGAACCACTCTCAGAGATACTCATCATTTTCCTTAGAAAAGAAATATCAGACCTCCTTTTAAAAGGAGGGTCCATTTCTTCAAAAGAAAGTCTCAGAGAGGTTTTAACAGCAAGCCTGATTGATGTTTCATTTGCGAGAAAAATGGGCATTTTGCTAAACAATGTCCAAACAAGCCCCAGAAGTCTGCTAAGCTTCTTCAAACTCTCCAGACAGAGCTCGCATCTCAAAATATTAAAGATGCTGATTTGGAATCTCTCTTTGAAGAACAATCTCAAGATGATGAGGATACTATCTTTGCACTCCATGAATCCTCTTCAGAAGCATCTGATGATAGCCTTGAACCTCTGTATCAGTTAGAACAAATTTCTCAGGTTCAGCATGCTTCCCCTCCTATTCCCAATGCTGAGGTTAACCTTCTTCTGTCAAAATATGACATGCCCATTAAGCTTATTGCTTATATGGACACAGACGCCCATAAGACTATGATGAATCCCTCTGTCTTACCAGAAGATCAGTGGATTTCCCACCGAGAATATTTCAAAGCTGTAGACGATAAAGTTTTCTCGGTTAAATTAATTTCAAAAAAGAAGATAGGGATTAAGTTTTTCCCCAACTATGTTATTTGGACACATGTGTTAGGAAGCAAAATTCCTGACAAAGATCTTCTCATTGGTATGGATACCTACTTCCAGGCTCAACATCTTCGCATCCTTCCTCTTCGAATCAGGTATAAAAATCAGTTTAAACCTTATACCAATGTTCCAAAACTGTTTTCCCTCAAGCAGGTCTCTTCTCAATACTCTCATATTCGGGAAAGCCTTCTGCGGCTTTGTGCGAATTCTCATGAAGAATTTGAAAACCAACATCCCTCTCCTCTCTGGAGAAATCAGGTCTTCTTCATCACACTGCCTTTCAAGAAAAATGAAGATATAAATCTGACCAAGGCCTCTCATCCCTGAATGACCCCCTCTGACCTGAAGCTGGCCCGAGAAGAATGTGCCTAGCTCTTGGCCGAAGGTCTCATTGAGCCCACAACATCTGACTGGGCTTGCCAAGCCTTCTATGTTGAAAAAAGATCTGAGGTTATCCAGAGAAAGAAAAGACTTGTCATAAACTACAAACCGTTAAATCTTTTCCTCAAAGATGACAAGTTTTCCCTTCCTAAAATCCAACCCCTATTTGCCCAGCTTCACAGAGCTAGAATCTTTTCTAAATTCGATCTTAAGGCTGGATTATGGCAGGTTGGTATCGACCCATTGATAGGCCCATAACAGCTTTCTGTATACCCAATGCTCAATATCAATGGACTGTCCTTCCTTTTGGACTCAGAGTTGCTTCGTCTCTATTCCAAAAAACAATGCTAAAAATATTTGAGCCCATTCTGGATAACACTCTCGTCTACATAGACGATATTCTTCTTTTCTCAAAGACTCATGAAGCCCATCAAGCTTTATTGGCCCAGTTTTTGTCTATATCTCGGCAGCATGGCATCATGCTCCCTGAACAGAAAATCTTTTTGGCCCAGTCTTCTTTAGACTTTTTTGGCCTTCGTATCCATGACGGAGTCTATCAACCAGAACACTTGACTCAAGAGCTGACAAAATTCCCGGATGAAAATCTCAGTCAGAAGTATATTCAACAATTCTTAGGAATTGTTAATTATGTTAGGGATTTCATCCCTCATGCTTCTCATCACTCGAGCAAGCTCTCTACTTTGCTAAAAAAGAATCCTCCTCCCTGGAGCCTCGCTCAGACTCAAGCAGTTAAAGCTCTCAAAGACATAGCTGCTCATTCCCCTCCTTTAAAGATCCCTGATACAGGACAAAGGATCTTACAGACAGATGTCAGTGATGAATATTGGGGCGCTCTTCTCCTCGAAGAAGATGAATATGGAAAATGCCATTATTGTGGTCATGCCAGTGAACAGTTCAGCCAAGCAGAAAAACACTACCACACTATTTACAAAGAAATCTTGGCGGTCAAGTATGGTATCAAAAAATTTGAGTTTCATTTACTCGGATACCATTTCTTAATCCATATGGATAACTCGTCCTTCCCAAAGGTTCTTCATTTTAAGAACAAGGCTCTTCCTGAGAAGCAGCTCCTTCGCTTTAAGGATTGGTTTTCGAAATATGATTTTTCTGTCAAACATCTGAAAGGAAAGGAGAATATTATTGTTGATCTTCTGACAAGGCCCCAGCCAATGAAGCTCATTTCTCACATTTCTTCCTTTCCCTTAATCCTGATGGCCAATCCGCCTCATCTTCCTGACAGAGCTACTGTCCAGAGGAATCTTCCTTCTACCCTCAGTCCTCAGTTTCCCCCACAGATGATTCTTAATTATGCTCAGCACCATAGGAGTCTTTATATCCATCATGTTCTCCACTCCATGGACCAACCCTTCAAAGACTATCTTGAAGACAAGACACTTTACTGTGTAGTTCCGTTTTATGTTAATCCAGAACAAACTTTCACTGATGAATTATTCTGGTATTTATGGTGCTGTGTAACAGAACACTCCATTGCCTTAGTCTTCCCTACCGTTCCTCTTCTTGATCAACTCATTGACCCGGCTAATCATGATTCTCTTTTGTGGACGTTTTTGGAATGGTTTCATGGTCTTACCTGGTGGAGAGAAGAACTCTACAAAATCCTTCAACATAAACATATTTGGACTCAGCCTCCAGATAAACAAAAAGATATGTCTTCTGTCTTTATCCTCCACAAGCCCTATTATTTCAACAAAACTACCAATAACTGTTGGCCGCAGGGAATAGCTTATGAATGGACCACTATTCTCAGCAGACGGATTTCTACCATCTCAAGGCTTGAACTTGAAACCATGCTCATGGAAATAAATAATATTGGTTCAGATGAGATATTCATTGTTCCTGATAAAAGCCCCGATGACCCAGGCCCATCTGTATCTACAGACCAAAATCCTACAAACAGTATTCCTTTGGATAGGCCCAAAGAGCTTTCTCAAGTCCCTCCAAAATACTTCCAGGACTCTCAATACCCAAATGTCGGCCCATCTAGCCCACAGTCTAGCTCTTACAGAGATTGGAAGATAAATATGGGAATGGGGTCCATTGATTCTGACGATTCTGACTACAGGAATTTCAACATCTCTCCAAGTCAGAATAGCATGTGACTCCCCTGTTTATGATTCCCTCTTTAGGCTACTTTCGATTACTTTTGCTTTACAGTGTGTAATAATTGTGTTTCTGCTTTTACTTTTACTTTCGGTTGCTTTGCTTTTCAGAATGTAATGTTTTTGCTTTTACTTTTTTCTTTTCCAGAGGGTAAAAGAATAGTTCTGTAATGATTATGTTTCCTTCCCTCCTTCTATATAAGGAGCCCTTGCTTCCGTTTGTAAGCAGAGGAAAAATCAAATAAAATTGTGTGGTTTGCTATCTACGAAATTGTCCGGCTAATTTCTCTTCTTTCTTTCTCAAAGTTTCATTACTATGTCTTGTTCATCATCAACAGAGATTCTATGAGTATGCTCTGCACTTGCCCTGCGAAAGGGATCTGGTGCATCAGAAAATGCATTAGTCTTTCGATTTTGCAGTAGTTCAGGTTTTTCTTTGTTCTGATATTCTTCTAAGAGACATGAAACTTGATGTGCCCAAGAGAGTGGCTTTGTGTGTCTCGAGCATACCTGAGCTGTATCAGAACTGTAGAAACAGCTAACCCCTGTTGGGAGTTGATTTGGATGGGATGAAGATTGGCCGAATAAAATTTTAACATGGCCGAGTGATTGAAATTTATTGATGGCCGAACAGTTTAATTGATATGGCCAAATAGTTTGACTAAGTAAAGTAGAAGTAATATGGCCGAATAATTTGGGTGTTCGGTTGAAGGAATTTGACATGTGGCCAAATAAGGGAAAAAGCTGTGGGCCGAGTATGTATGGCCGAATGAAAAGTTCAATTGCTGGCCAAATTAATTATATGGCCGAATGAAAAGAATGCATGGTAAAAAATAATGTGGCTGATTGGAATTAAAAAGTGGTTGAATTTTAGGTTGACTAGGAATGAAATATGAATGGATTTGAGAGAGTTTGAAAGTTTGACCGATTGTTGTATCATGGGTGGCCGAATGGAATAAAAGGAATTGTTGGCAAAATAAGATGGGTTGGCCGAATAGTTTCTCTTTGTGGAAGAATAAAAATTGTGGCCGAACTGATGGAAGAATGAAAATATATGTTGGCCGAATGAAATTTGTTTGACCGAATGGAATAAAAATTTTGGCCCGTCAAAAGAATGGAAATATATGTGGCTGAAATTTTAGGAGCAAATATTTATGTGGCTAAGGAATTGACAAGTGGCAAAGAATGGTTGCAATTGATTGAGAAAAGCAAATGGCCGAATAGTTTTAATAAAGAAAAATTTTGGAATTTTGGTCATATTTAAATTTTGTCCAAATAAATATATATATATATACATATTTGTATATATATAGTTAATTGTATTCAAAGTTGGGAAAGATGAAAAGAAATTACTTCAATGTTTACTTTTTATATGTTTTTTCAAAAGTAAAAATTGAGGGGGCAATGTTTGAATCATGCAAAATTATTGGTTTCATGGATGAATCATAGGAAGAACGATTTTTTGTTAGGCCTAACAGTTAGAAGAACGATTGTCATTGGGCCATATTGAGTTCAGGAAGAACAGTATATGTTGGTTCGTCAGTAGAAATGCTGAAAGCTGTCGTTCCGTATTTCTGTTGGGACGATGAATTTTATTGATTTGGATTTGTGTTGGAACAGCGAGATTGTTTGGAAGAATTCAACTTGGAATAGAAGTCAAATTGCATTGGGTTTATTTTCTATTGGTGCATTTATTTTTCAGATAATAATCATATTCCAAGTGAAATTGCATTTGCCAAGAATTTTATATCTACTAGGATTTAAGATTGTAGAAAACTATATAAAGTGATTAGAATTCATATTTATCTCTATCTACACACACAGACATTCAACTGCTCAAGCAAATTATTTTACTCGAATTTTATCTGTAAAGTCATTTTAATTGTTACGGCAATAAAATAACTCATTGGAAATTAGTTATCTATTTCCAAGCACAATCGTTTGTTAATTTCATATTCGCGCATTATTTTTTATTACTATTTTTCCTTTAGATTTCTCATAATTTGAAAGTGACACGCTCATAGATGCTTAGGGACCGATTGTTGATTCAAAATCATCAATATATCTTTTGGCACGCTCGGTAGGACGACAAGGAATTTGAGTTTGAAAATATGGTGGAAACAATAGCTTATAAGCAACGTGAAGAATGAAGTACCAGCCAAATTCATATGGCCGTACCTAGAGGAAAAAATCTTCAAGATGATCAAGAATATCAAGTCCAACATGAAAACAGAGAAGGATCTTATCGATCCGATATGTTAATCCGTGAGTTGTCCCAACAGATAAAGGACAACCAAGAAAAATTATTTCCATAACAAAATAATTAATGGACATTATCTTCTTCTTTTTAAAAAAAAAAATCACCTAGTGGTATCATAGACATAAAATTATAACTCTGCAGATATTAAAATATAAAATTATCTGAAATAATAATAAAATTTTCAAAAACTTCAATTTCAATTTTTAAATCCACAAATATAAAAGCATATCCAATGGTGCTTTTTATTTTAAAGAACATAATTTTTTAAATAAAGAGCATCTTTAATAATTTTATAAAATAAAAAGTGTAATTTTTTATTTAACTCCAATGGTACTATTTATCACTCTTTATTTTTTATTTTTCAATACATAATCAATACATAATATGAATATATAAAACATACAACCAACAAAGTAATTTTATATGTATAAAAAAATTTAAAATTAAATATAATTATAATTGTGCATTGAAAATTGCACAATAATAAATAAAATATATTAAAAATTTTATATAGAAAGTAATTTTAGCTTTTCAAATATAGAAAATCAAATTTCAAGCCCATTAAAATTACAAAAAAAATTAATTACTCTTTAAAATAAAAAAATTAAAACTTTTAAAAAACGCTGCTTTAAAAATTGAATCGGTTTTTTATATCATAGTCTACGCACCACCCACCGTGGTGGTTGAAAATAATCTACTTGGTGGTGATAAGCTACGCCTACGCGTATTCCCCTCCGCCACATCACACATGCCAGTAATTAAATATAAAGAACAAGGGCATTTCGGTAATACCACTTTTGGATTCGCGGGGAGCCCTTCTAATCAATAGTATATCCCCACTAATCGGTCTCTAAGAGACCGGAGAAAAATAGCACGACGAACGAAGAACAGGTCAAATCAAGAACGGAGCTAATTCTAAAACCCGGATTATCACAGACCTAACTCTGCAACCAAACAGAGGATGTCTTCAACCTTCAGCGGGGATGAAACAGCTCCTTTCTTCGGCTTCATCGGAGCCGCCGCAGCACTCGTTTTCTCCTGTAAATTATCTGATCTCTCTCTTATTTCTCTTCCTCTTTAACTTCTAATCTTCATATTCTTTTTTCCCCCTCGAAACCCTAGTTTCCGGCAACAATCAAAACCTAAAGATTTTGAATTTTGCTAATGGCTGACGGAGATTGTATTTATATTTACATGTATATGTGTACAGGTATGGGTGCTGCTTATGGGACAGCGAAGAGTGGGGTGGGTGTGGCGTCCATGGGAGTGATGAGGCCGGAGCTTGTGATGAAATCGATCGTGCCGGTGGTTATGGCTGGAGTTTTGGGGATCTACGGGTTGATTGTAGCTGTTATTATCAGTACTGGAATTAACCCAAAGGCTAAATCTTATTATCTCTTTGATGGGTATGCGCATTTGTCATCTGGGCTTGCTTGTGGCCTTGCTGGTCTCGCTGCTGGAATGGCCATCGGGATTGTTGGCGATGCTGGAGTTCGGTAAGCTTTTCGCAGTTGTTCTCTCTATGTTTTGGTAGCTTAAGCTTTTTACTTTTATCACGTTATTCGATCCCATTATACGTGTCAGATGTAAAAAAATCAACTGTCACACTTGAGCATCCTCATTCACCATAGAAGAACCTTTTGTTTGAAGTTTTAGTTTAAGAGGATTTGCAAGTCTCGAAGTGATAGTTTCCCAAAAGAAAAAGAAAGAAAGAAAATGTCGTCATGTTTATAAGTTATCAAACTGTAGCATGAATCTGATTTGCTTTGTAAACTTAGCAGATTGATTGGTTGATCTTGGTGTTTAGCATTATCCGATGCCTAAAATTAATAGTTGACTTTCATATGGTATGAAATTATATGTATTTTGTTATCATATTGCTGTATTACGATGGAGAATAATCTTAATGTAACTTAGATTTTCTTATCTGGAAGGCTAAATTCTTTGATGGATAGAACTCTTATTGAACACTTTAAAAACACTGGGTTTTTAAAGATAAAGCCTTATTGAAGATAAAGCTTGACTAATCGTTTGCACATGTCTGTACATTATTGGTGGTCCTGTTTTTGCATATAAGGGAAATAGATTATTGCTGGTATTGAGTTTATGCTTCAATTTGATTAACGAAATTCACATGTAATTTTAAGATGAGGGTGAAGGAGTTTGGTTTCTCACCTACTTGTGCCTTTACGTTTTGCTTGGATTACATGGAAACTAATAGTCTCTCTCTCTCAATTTTGGCATTGGGTTTGTACTTAGTTGTGAAACTCTCTGGTGGAAGGGTTGTACATCTTTCAATTACTTCTAAGTTGTCCCTTTATGAAGGGATCTCATGGCTATAATTGCCATAGTTTAATAGACTGAAGGGCACAATGATGGCAATTAGTTAGGAGGCTAGTTTGACTTTGCAATTTTGATTTGGTGATAGAGATGGGCTTATATGGCTGCGGATGTTGGTTTGTTAGTGCTTGATGATGGAACTATACAAGGATGACTGTGGTGATATGGAAAGCCTCTGTCCCATAACCAATCATGGAAGACAAAGAGGCTTATATGGCTATTAGCTTCTTCTTTTTTCTCTTTCTTTTTTCCCATTTACTTTAATTTTTTTTTTCTCCCAAAAAAAATGTAAGTTCATTTTACGATCCAGTAACGTTAAAATTGCTAGAGATAAAATATAAAAGACATGATGACCCACATCCTATCCGCTTAAGCTTTTGGGATCAGTAGTAATTCAACATAGTATCAGAGCCAAAAAACCTAGTGGTTATAGGTTCAAAACTCAATAGCTCCATCCAAAACATATAAATATATGTGAGGACTCAAATGAGTCCTAAAGAGGCCGAACTGAAAATGCACATGTAAGGACCTAAACAGGCCTACATGTGAGGGGGGATTGTTAGGGATTAAATATAAAAGAGATGATGTCCCATATCCTATCAGCTTAAGCTTTTGGGACTAGTGATAATTCAACAAAAATCTGATGGGAAGTTAATGGTTATCTGTCTAGGCTTTGAACAATGACAACTTGTTCAACCAAGTTGGGTTTTTCATTTAGTTTTGTGCTAGAAAAACAAAAGCCATGTGATAATCTTGCCTTGGGGATAGGAGGGTTACCAATTGATAGTTGTGGTTTGCTGTATAAGTTGTTCTGATTCTGCCACTGCAATTTCAATACTTGCAAAGTTTTGGAAAGGTGATTTTGGTAAAGAAAATTAGAAACATAAGAAGTTTGAGGTTGAAATTTTGGATAAAGACTTATATGCTTTGTTAAACAGGAGAAAGACTTATTTGGCTCTGATTTCTTAGCAGAAGATTCATTAACATATTTTTTTTTTCCTTGACTTTTTACTCAAGACTTGACTTGTTTTTGTTTAACTGCTTGCCTGTGATTCTTCTCAATTTCTTGTTTTTAGTATCAAAGTTGGCCATTGTTTGGTTGTTCTGCTTTCAAAAGCTGGTTTGCAGATGCATTAAATAAATACATTCATACATATAAACATTAATTCATGATTGACAGAATATTTCATGTTCTACAAAGGATATGCACTGAGCAATTTGATATTTTTCTCTGTCTTTGTATGCAGGGCTAATGCACAGCAGCCAAAGCTGTTTGTGGGTATGATTCTTATCCTCATCTTTGCTGAAGCTCTTGCTCTCTATGGTCTCATTGTTGGGATCATCCTCTCATCCCGAGCAGGCCAATCTCGGGCAGATTAGAGACAACCTTCTCAAAAGTTTATTTTGCCTTTCGATATTATTTCGTGGATATAGTGGCCAATTTGGATCATGTTAATTGACATGGCCATTGATGAACGCAGTTCGTTTGTGCCTATGATAAAATAAGGACTATTTAGTTAATGAGATGTGCAATCATTTATGTGTCTTGTGAGATAGTTTGGTGCCCCTGATACTGTATGAATTTGAGCAGTATATTTGGTTCAAATGTCGTTTTTCTGTTGTTAACATAAGCAATGTTAAAATTATTGAGGGCGATGAAGGGGAGGAATCGAATACTACAGAGCCTTGTAAGTCTTGGTGCTTTTGTAATAGACCCAAATTTATGTCTGATTTTACTTGCATTTTATACTGTTTTCCAACTACTAACATAATATGTTTGTTACTATTTATGTACTTATTTGTAATCTTGCCTTCCGAATCAAAAACCAGAAGGTGTGTGTTGCTCATGGAGTAGAAGATATTTTGTTTTTTGATGAATGAGTAGAAGATATTATTGATAACAATTTCTTAGTAAAATACATACAAATTTATCCCAACTGCTATGGTAAGAGAATTGAGATTTAGATTATATTTTAATGTCTACTTCGAATATGTCCTTTGGGATTTCGAACAGTAGTAGAAGCTGACATAATATGGAGGGAGGAAAATAAGCAAATAGCACTTAAAAAATGAGCAGTTTTGTATGGTTTACTGGGGATGAAGGTATACAAAATCCTAGCGTGTATTCTCTTGAACGGTGGACGATGAACTAAACTGGTTACTACTTGCAATCAGATAACAATTCTGACTCTTTAAATACTGGTTGCTACTTGCAATCAGATAACCATTCTGACTCTTAAAAAACCTCATCATCTGAGGCTGCCTCTCCTGTCTCATGGCAAAACTTAGAAGGTATCGTTACGTGTCCAACACCCGTTGTTCCCGTAACTTCTCATGCAAGACTCTGAAAAGGCTCGGTCGAAAAGACTCTTAGTTCCATACAATAAGGACTTCTGACCCTTTAATATACTCCTTTTGCGGGGTCAAAGGAACGTTACCCCCCAATGTCCCCCTCGGGGAGAGTACATAAGGTAGCCCCTCTACTCCATTCCTTTAACAAGGAATGGCGGGGCATCAACTCAGAGCGCAGAACAACTAACTACTGTAATTCCTAATCTTACAAAAATATTTTACTAGACATTACCGAAAAAAGAAAAAAAAAAAAAAAAGAAGAAGAAGAAGATTATTTTACTAGACGACATTGGGTAGTTTATAATGTTCAAATGGGACGTCTTGAGAGAGAGAGTGTCTAAATCCAGGTTAAGATGGTCAACAACGGAGAGTAATAGAATTTCCTCATCTAATACCTTTCGTTTAATCAATGATATTGTAGTGGGCTGAAATGGGTAATCCACAGAAATGGGTTTGGGTTTTCCTTCATTTTGTGGGTCTAAAGAGAAGAGGGGACGGAGCGTCATTCGTTTACACCTCTTAACTTTCTTTATTAAAAAACTTCATCAACGGATAAACACCACCACCACGACACATTGACATAGAGATGGCAACGACAAGCTTAGTGAAGGAGGTAGGTAATAATTATGCTCCCACATTGAATGTGCTGTTCATTCCATATATCAAATCCCTGTTAACAAGTTAGCTGAGGACAGAGCCTGAAAAAAAAACTGCAGTAAGACAAATAAGGAGAGAACTAAGGAAGTTTGATTTCTTAAAGAAAAAGAGACCTGCTATTGCCAAATCATCTGAAATGTAGAGACTGTTTGTCCTCCACCTAATAGCCTCAACTCTCGAGACTTCCCCATTGTCAATATATTCAAACTTTGGACTCCCTTCATCTAAAGAAATTGAATCGCTAACTGAACAACATGGAGAAGCATCCATGCATGTAGGTTCATCAACAATACCACGAGTGGTCAGAACAGTAAGAATAGTATCCTTTCTCCTTGGAGAAGGAGAGTCTGGAGAAGATGCATTGCTGAAAGGAACCTGAAGAAAAAATAAGGGTTGACAAATAATTATTTTTCTGAACAAAAAAATTTGTGTCTGTTATTTTGACCACAACTATTCGAAAAGCATAGATGGTCATTACCAGAATGACAGAGTCATTGTTTTGACATCATATGGAATGAAACACCTGCTTCATATATTGGCCAGTTTAAAACATTTGCCCCAAATTCCAATTTGAGAACATGCACATTTCCTAGCATCGTTAGCTTGTTATGATTAATGTCCTACAATTATTCTTGCTCTAGATTTCCTTTTTCCTTTGAGAATTTTCAGCATGGTCATGATACGAATTAAAGCAATCAAAATCATCAAAATTCAGTTAAAGAAACACCTATAATTCATCCCACAAAAAATTAAGAGATTAAAAAAAAGAGGGGGGGTGGTGCTGTGTGGGTTGTATCGGGAGAACTACACGAGAACAGCGAGACTTGAACAAACTAATTGATTTAAATGCTCGTCATTTTATGAAATTACTATGATTTGCTTGCTAAAAGATCCAATTGATAGAATAAATCATCCACTTAACTAAAAACCAGATATCATAATCACTAAAACAATGAAAAAGGAATTCTGTAAACTAAAGAGAGTAGACTTACCCTACGCTTAAATATTTATATCCTTTTATGTTTAGCATTATAGTCTATGAAAATACATTTTTCATAGTGATAAAAGAATTTATTTTCTTGTATGGCCTAAAAAATAAGCACTCACAAATAAAGCACTTTAAAAAGGTGAAATCAAAGTTAGCTGTAAATAATTTTTGATAAAATGATTGAAACTTTAAAACTTTTGTAGAAAGCCGATTAATCCAAAAAGTAGCAGTGATGCAGGCATTCCAAAGGTAAGTTATTTTGAGTGAGAAAAAACAAAATTGTTTCAGTAATACGACGATGCTTCTTTTCAACCTTACATTTTGGGAGTTTGTGGGCATGAGTAGAGACGGATGTAACATTGCTCAGTTCTTTTTTGTTAGAGACGGATGGATTTTGGCTTGTACAAGAAGGGACAATAATATTTGTGCTGACTTGGCAGCCAAAGAAGCCCTTCAAACTGATAAGAATTTTACTTTTGATGTCTGTAATTTATATGCTATTCTGGCTGGTCTGTGTCTCCTGTTGATGGCCGAGGAAGCCAATTTTGGCTCTCCTTGTAAGCTTTTTGCTTCGGCCTTTTTTGAGCTTTTAATGCAACTTTTATTACCAAAGAAAAAAGAAAATCATGCAAAGCAAATGTCAAAGGTTTCATTTTTTAGGAACTGATGTTTGACATCTCTCTTTCTCCTCTTCCATTGTTTCCAACGCTAGCTAGCTAGTAGCAGATTGAGCCATGTTTTTCATTTTTTTCATTTTAATTTTATTTTTCATAATCATAATCTCACTTCAACAGCTAGAAAAGCTTCAAAAGAAAAAAAAAAAATAGTGCAAAATCAATTTGCAAGTATACTAGTCATTTCAAGTAATAAAATTATTAAAATTAATTAGATTATCGTACCCAAAAAATTGTTATAACTAATTGCTGAAATGGGCTAATTCTAATTCTATTTGAATAATAAAAATTGATTTTGAAATTTGTAATAGAAAACAATAAAACTAAACTAAATAAATTGCTTAAATTTGTAAAAAGAAATAAAACCAATCAAATTGAGATATTAGAGTGTTTGACTTCACCTAACTTTTTCATATTGAATTGTTAAGTTCACTAAACTATATTAATCTTTTAATTGAAAGTCTAAAACCCTAAGTTATCCACTAATCTCTCTCAAGGTATTTTGGAAAGATTCTTAAATGTTAATTCTCTATATTGCTCTACAAGAATGAGAACACCTAAAGATTCATTAAGCACAAAGTTCTTTAAGCAACTACACAAGTCATGCAAAATTACAGCAAATTATATATGTAACTCATGGTATTCAATACAATGAATACTCCTCTCCTACACAGCCTGCAGCCAAGACAAACCACGCTATTATATAAAAAGCTCTTATGGAATAAAAAGGAGGATAGGATGAGCTTATGGTTCTCATTATAAGTACCTCTTTTCGAGAGCTTCTAAATCTTGAACAGATTTTTATGTACTTTCAATACTGATCGACAGGTCAGTGAAACTCTGTTGGCAGTCCTACAAATACTCTTCACATCTTCTGACAGTGCATAATCTAATACTTGCTTGTTCACAGCTTCATTTTCATTTATAACCTGATTAAAGGAAATGTAACAATATCAGACATAATAAAACCAACCACCAGCATGAGAAAACAATTCAAGTGAACTACATTGACAATGGAAATGTAACTTCGGTTTAAGCAAAATTCACAAACCAATATTACTTACTCCATTATAACTTTGCACTTCAACATCTTTTATGCCGTGCAAGTAATCTGGAAATACAAGGTACTTAAATTTTCAGTTAACTGAGATAAAACAGGAGAACTTCATCAAATAGATTAAGCTGTTACCTTGAGGACCAAATATGTGAGCCCACCTGAATATGCTTCATCTTTGAATATCAGTAAACTGCGAGGCATCAACAAAACAGAAAAAGGATAGTGGTTTTCCAACCATTGGACTCTTTCAGTGTCCAGCGCTCCTTCATTAGAACTTTTATCCTTAACAATATTGTTTGTCCATGTGCTCGTGCAGAATCTCAAACTTGAATGGGGAGTGAAGTCCATAACAACAGGTGAGCCAAGAGATAGAATTGCTGCTGCTGGAAAATAAGCAGGCCCATCCTGGTGCGGCTGTATGACAGACAGTAATTTAAGTAAAACGTATCCAGTACTTGATACGAATATTCAACCCAAAAGCATTTAAAAAAGATAGTTATTCATACAAAAGTCAATCACTCCAACCTCCTCTAAGGGTTCATGAATTGACATATGATTTCTTGTAATTTTACTACACTGCTCCCCTCTCAGCGAGTAAAGTCTTTATTTTTCCATTAATATCTCCTTTTTACTTGGGCAAGTATATCCTCAAATGTTCCCCTTTTCCATTGGGTCTTCACTTCATAGTCTACCCAACCAACCACACTACTTAAAAATATAAATCAAAAATATGTATGTAACAATATACCATAAGACATAAGAAATAAGTTTATTTCTTTTAGTATTGCCTAGTTTTATCTATTTCATTTATTTTACCATTGGGTCGCACAAGCCTAAAGACCAATACATGAGACAAGCAAATGAGTTATCATACAAGCATGCCACCGAGAAAGCAACTCAAGATCCAAAGATTCACATAAGAGTTTCCCTTGATAGTACAGTGTTCCTTCTCTGCCCATGCTAGCTTCTCAGGCCTTAGAGCATGGCAGAACCCAATTTAATGCTCATGATGGATCCAAAGCAGCCCATGTTGGTGCTACATAGCCCTCTAAGAGACTAGACATGTCCAACATATCAAATATCCCATGCAGCAAAGTGAAAGCACATCCAAGGATTGAAAGGAATATAGAATCAACATATACATGCCACCACTACTGTATTCAAGATTCCCTCTATGCAGGAGATATAGGACCATCCCTCATGATAATCATATGGCAACCTTGAAAGTTTGTCCTTCCTTCACGAGTAGCTGACTTAGCATTACCACATAGCAGGTGCTTATGGGTGCAGAGAGCTAACACCATGCCTCACCCTAAATGCGTATTTAGCCATTACCTTTTTTCCACCAAGAGTCCAAGACTGTGCAGGGAACAAGAGAAATCAAATACAAGTCCTATAATTCCAAGTATCTTGGCAATTATGGGAATGCCCTCTGGTGAGTCCTAACTCCACCAAACACACTTCTGCTTTGCCTGGTTGGTTTCTCTTGGAAATGAGCACTTTGTGCTAGTATGTCAATGAAACAAAATGTCTCCACCAAATTTGGTTTTATTTCAGTATTTCCTTTACTAACCATTATATTGCTGGGTATTTCCTTTATTTACAAGATTTTCTTATGCAAGATCAATAAGCTAATGGTGTGAAAGAAGAGAGACAAAGGGATTAGAGGAAAAGGTTTTGTATGAATTGATTTCACTCATAATAAGTTACAGCCCTGCCATTACATACACATAGTAACCTCTTGATAATTAATGTATATCAAGACTAATAATACAACAAATAGATAAAGTACAATGACCTAAACTAACTCTTCTTCATAAACAACCAAACTGAGCATTATCTACTGTCAACAAAGGTGTTAGCTTTATTCTTATCTCTAACAAATGGGGTGGTATGTAACTTCCCAAATGAAGAAACAATTTATTGATGAGGCTTGGGGTTCCATCCTAAAAACTTAACCCACCAGGGGAGTAACCCAAGCCTCTTATATACCTTTAGAATCTCTATATTGTAGCCAATGTGAGACTTAATCTTGCACAATCTATCATTAATATAATAAATAATATGATTCCAAAGGATTTATCGCAAAGGAAAATAAAGGTGCAAACAATTAAGTGATTAATTAAAACATATTATAAAAATTTCAAAAAAATATAAGAAAGACCATAAATGAAGGCATTGTACAAACCATTATGCCTTGGTTAGGAAGGTATTCATTCACAAGAACGTGATTGATTGGCAAAGGGAAAATTCCTGAAACTTCCTGCACCTTCTGTATAATCTTCGTCAGCCAAGATGGCACTGTGAGAAAGAGAGAGTCATTTCTATATCTTAACCACACCAAATTCAAGTTTCACAGTATAACATTGCACCAAGTATAATTTCCAAAATAGGAACATTATAAATTAAGGTGGTTAGATATGCATCATTACCTAACATAAAAAATGCATACTGGCTTATATGCTTTCAATAACTAGCAAAGTTCCACTTTTTGACACCATAATAACTATCACAGATCACAGAAATGTACTAATCAATTATCTTTTCGCAGTCTTACTTGTACGTCATCACATCACCCATCTTCAGCAATTATCTCACTTGTTATTTCATCATTAACAAACTCTTTGATAACTATGAAGCGAATTCCACGTCTGTTTGATTTCTTATCTTTTTCTCTAAGTATTTCCTTGAACTTTTTAAATTCGAATTGGGAAAATAATATGATATTTGAGACTAGTACTTTAGTAATTGAGAGACAAAGACTATTGAGTTACCGTTAGTTCTTCACTTACATTCTTGTGATACAAGACCCTTTTCATGGACAACACCACCTGCTAAGAACAGATAAAAAAACAAATAGAAACCAATGTGAACAAACTCCACTTAACATGCATATGTAAGTTTGAAGACTAAAGAAGAACAATCAGATATGCCTACATACCCCAATTTTGTAGCCTTCTATTTTTAACAGATTTCCACTTTGAAACAGGAGCTTCATAAATCTAAAAAAAGGAAGAGACAAGTATGATAAGAATAATAAGAAAGCCACAGTGGGGGAGGGGGCAAATAATATGTAACTACATACTTTAGTTAGGAGCGCAGTTTGCTCGCTATCTGTAACGAAGTCAGGAATGTAAATTAAAGTTGGGAAAGATCCAATTTTGAAGTTACCAAGAATATCTTGTCCTTCCATTCCTCTGTCAAAGCCATCATAAGTGAATATCATTTAGAATCATAATTAAAGAGACTATAACTAAACCTAGTAAAAGCTGACCAGCTTTAACAAAAAGATGAGGGATACTCCTCTTAAGACTTATCAAGGCAGCATATTTGTGAATATCCACAAAATTTATGCACTAATACATGAAAAATAGGAATTTTCAAGTAATTCACCAACATCACGAAAAATCTCTTTACTTTATTCGAGTGCTAGCCAAAACAGAAATGGACTGAAATCAAAGGCATGAAAAGCATTTGGTTATTTCTTAATTAAAATATAAAAATTAAAAGAACAAAAAGAACGGTAATCGTAGATAAAGGTTTTGCCCTCCTGTCTTTCTAATCGGCAGAACGCAAGTCCAATTGAAAAAGTGAAATGAGTGATAGATGGAGTAATAGTTCGTTTCATATTCAAGCGAAGAGATGTAGAAAGAAATGGTCAGTAGATTACCTTTTCTTCTGCCGAAGCACAGAGCAAACCCCCTCTGATGGTGGAGCCGTGGAGGAGAGCTATAAAAGCAAACGCATCTTCAGTGTGCTATTTTTATTTATTTAAATTTATTTAAAATTAGCTTCTTTAATTAGTTTAGTTTATTTATTAATTTATTTATCTATTTAAAATTCTATTTGTTTATAAATATGCCATTTTATCTTCTAGATAAAAACCTTAAAACCCTAAAAAAAAAAAAAAAAAAAAAAANAATGGTGCATCATGAATTATCGGTCCCTCTAACTTTTCTTTATGCACTATCATAATTGTCCAAAGCTTTTTAGATTATGAAAAATAAATACCACCACAAATCGTTAATTCTATCAAATAAAGCATGTAATGTGATTTTTTATTTTAGAGGTAAAATATTCAGAAAAAAATTAACTTTTTCAACAATATCCTCTAAATTACTGGATCACTTATACTTTATCATCTGTATTATCATAATTGTACAAAATCTCCATGAGCTATGGATAAATAGGCACAAGCATCCCAAATTATTCGCTTGCTAAATGTTATGTGCTCATCACATGAGCTTCTATTTAAGACCAAAGATAAAAATTAAAAATAAAAAGCATTTGGACTAGTTAAGTTCTAATGTAAAAGAATTTAGGAAAGTGTTTTACTTGCCTTTCTGCTTGATTTACAAAAAATATTGGTCATGTTTAACATTGTATTTCAGGTGTGGTATAATTGTGAATTTTAGAATGTTGGTCCTTATAGAAATTGTGATGGTTTAATTAAATTGATATTTTATATTTGTTGGTTGTTATTTGCATGTAATTTTCAAACCAGTTTATGCATTTATATAGATGAAATACCCTAAAATGCCTCTGGATAACATTGGACTTAAAGAGACGAATCCAACGGAAACAGTTTGACCAAAAATGGTGGTTAGAATTGCAATATTCTAGTGGGTAAAAACAAGATCATGATGATTTAGTAGAAACATGTCAACCCCGTTTCAAGGTAATGGGTGACCGTAATGCTCATTTAATGGGCTTTAATTGGTGAAATCAATAATATGGTATGCTTGTAGCTAATTTTTCATAATTTAAGTAGCTTTCATGCAATTATGATAGTACATGGGGCAAAACGCAACTAAATTACTAATTCAAAAGGCACCACTGTAAAAATCAGTTAGTCTTTAACTATTTTACCCTTAAAATAGAAGCTCATGTGATAAGCACATGACATTTAACATGTTTTATTTGACAGAATTAACCATTTGGAGTGTTAGTGCTTATTTTTCATAGTTTAGCAAAATTTCGTGCAATTATGATAGGATAGGGCAAAGTGTGAGCAACCTGATAATTTAGAGGACAGCCAAAAGAAATTCAACTCTAACTTTTTTTGTTTTTGATAAATTTATTTACTTACTTTTTGTTTAGGGTGAACTTATAATCATTACATGTCCTTGAATTATATTGAATTATAAAAATTAATCCTTAGATTTTTTTTTTTTTTTTGCCTCATTTAGTCCTCATCTGAGCTAGCTGGAAGTATCATTATTCGTCATTTTCCATCCATTTTAGCCTGTTAAATTCACGTATGACACACTTGCGAACGTTTTTGAAGGCAAAAATGGTCATTTCACTTCACTCATTCTTTATACCAGTTATGATCGGAAAAGATATACCAGAATGAGTTAATGAGTTTCCAAACCTATATTTTTCTGCTTATATGGAACAATTCCTTAATTGAGAATTCTATTTGTTTGTGTTCTGTTTGTAAGTCATCATCTAAACTAGAAAAAGCAAAAACAAAGTTAAACGCTTGTCAAAGAACACAAACAAACAGAAAAAAAAAATCCAGAGCAAGCAAAATCAACAAAGGAATGAGTCGATGTGGGTGTTGATGAAATCGATGACTTTTTGGCTAGTCCTTCAAACAAACAGAACCCATAAAAAATAAATAAAATCCAACATATAGAAGACGCAGAGCATATGCAGCGGTGATGGAATTTAAACGCTTGTCAAAGAACACAAACAAACAGGACAAAAAAAAAAGAATATCCAAAGCAAGCAAAATCAACAAAGGAATCAGTCGATGTGGGCATTGAAGAAATCGATGACTTTTTGGCCAGTCCTTCAAACAAACAGAACCCATAAAAAATAATTAAAATCCAACATAGAGAAGATGCATAGCATATGCAGCGGTGATGGAACCATCGACTTTTTGCAAGTTCTTCAAACAAACAAAACCCATAAAATAATAATAATAATAACAACGACTTCGACAACAACAACAACAATAGTGCACTTGGTCTTGAAAATAGAATTTCTTTGGTTGTCTTGTGTCTATTTACGTAAAAATAGTATTTTTTGCACAATGCAAATGAGAAGATTTATTTTATCTCTATCTACCAATTCCACCATCTTTTTAGATTTTTCTTCTAATTCTTCATATTCCCCTATCTCACTGTTTATCTGCTCAATATTTTCTATCAAATTCACTAGTTCTTTTAGGTGGTATTCATTTGATTTGTGCCCTGTTGGTTACATCTAAAACACTTCAACAGTTGTGCTCTAGCATAAAGGTTTTATGATTTGGGTATGGTGGATTGAAATAGGGGATTGTTTGGGTCTTGTTTGAGGGCTAGAAGGTTTGTTGTTAGGTTGAGAATATGCTAGTTTAGGCTCTTCATTGTAGAAGTCATTTAGAGGGTTCCCCCTAGAAGAAGTCTTGGTAGATGACCTCTGTATATGTTTTTCAACCTTGGTTGCTAAACTGATTGTTTCATACGAGGTCCAAACTTGGCTAAACTCTATTTTTTCTTGAATATGAGAGGTTGAACTAGTGATATACCTTGAGATGAGTTGGTCAACAGTTTCATTTAGGTTATTCCTAGCACTCAATCTACAAAACTTCTCAATATAGTTATCTACACTTCAATTATGTTCAGTGCACTAATGGTATTTCTGGAACAAAATTTTGTTGTGGTCCACTAGTATGAGCCTTGCTCTCATCAACTTTCTCATCTTAGGCTAAGTTTGCACATGGTTATTCTTTTCTCTTCTTTTGTTGCAATTTAACTATTCCCACCAAGCAGAGGCTATTTTCACTTTTTTGCCCTTTGGTACGTTCATATACTCGAAAAAAGTCTCCACATAATTAATCCAATCTAGAAACCCTTTTATTCCCACTTTTCCGTCAAATAATTGAATGTCTACTTTCATTTTAAATTTAGAGGGTTGGTGTTGTTGGTTATACATGTTAGGTTTTCCAAATTGAGCTTGATGATTGCTCAATTCTCCCAATAATTCCAACCCAACTTTTGAATCTGAATCAAGTACTATCTGATGTGGAGCGCAATTGTGAAGGATGGTGTGTTGCAAGGGGTGGTGGATGAGGTCAAAGAGGAAATGGAGTGGTCTCAAGATTTGGATATGGGTGAGGTCGATGATGTTGAATATGGGGTGACTGAGTTGTTTGCAGGTGGCCACAAAGGAATTACTAAGCTCGCAATCTGGCCACATCTGAGTTGCCCATGGTCCCAGCAGTGAGGATGGTTTAGAGCTACTTGATATTGTTGCAAAGACTATCAAACTTATGTTTTACCCCCACCAGAGTCACTCGTAAGGCCTTCATAAATAGAAAAACACTAGAGTCATGGCTACTGCCCTCACTGGAGTTTGACATTAGAGAATCGACGAGAACCTTAGCTTTAATACCAACTTAGTAGAAAGTCGTGAAAATAAACCAGAATTACTAAACAATGGTTAAAGAGGAGTTCTAAGCCTCTAGTAGCCCAATTCCATTAAAAAATAAAGCTTCAAGCTTCAATTACATGCACAAAAATGGTGATAAGATCAACTACCTTACAATGAAGACGAATCTGGTTTTTATACCGTTCATAAAATGCTTAAATGATAACGCATTAACACTGGTCCTAACCACGTGGCACCTGGGTCATAAACAAAGCAATGACAATATGCCATGTGGCTTACAACTTAATATATATCAGCAAAAACAATTAAAAGAGAAAAATAACCAAGACAACGTAAACTAAACCATGTCGTTGGGATGGCACTTAGGTAAAAACACAATTAAAATCCAGAATTAAACAAAAAAGGGCTTCTTCACTTGTAGTCGTTCCAAACCCCGAGAGAGAAAGAAGAAAAGAAAGATCACACCTTTTCCTACCTTTCCTCACCACCAATGCCATTGAACCCTTGAAACCTTTTGTCATAAAATCTTTAAGACATTCATATCATATTTTGATAAATTTTGAATCGGCTGTTATATACTAAAAACATATAAATAAATATAAAATATAATTTTTAATAAACTTTTATCAAATTTAAACATATATTTAATCTTTTATAAATGCTAAACTTTGATTCCTTTAAAATATTTTACTAAACATATAAATAAAAACGATTTTTTTTAATCTGTATGAATAACTATTTTATTTTATGAATTATTTCGTATGTTAAATCTATTTGGCAATGAAACTCTAAATGTGGAGAAGAGAAAGATAAAAGAGGTAATAAATGATACACTTAAAGCAATGGAAAACATTTAATAAAAAGAAATTTCTTTGTTTGAGATGGTTTATACGTAATAGGGTGGATCGTACATTATCAAATACAAAAAAAGAAGTGGAAACGGACAAGACCGCAGGGGACAAAATGCATAACCCGAAACCCTAGAATATATATAACTGTATGTAATATTATATATATAGGTATTTTTACAACACAACCGGGTATATTATATAATTGAAATTTATTATTTATAAAAAAAATTAATTATTTTTATAAAAAAATATTATTATCGGTAAATGAAATAATAAAATTTATAAAATAATATTAATAATATTATTTTAATTTTAAATAATATTATTTTATTTACATAAAATATTATTTCCTTTGTATAGTAAAATTATATATATATACAGATTCATGGTTTTGTTTATTTTATTTTAATTAAAATGTTGAAGAGAGAGAGTATGCTACGTGTAGGTAGGCAGTACAGTGATTGGCGTACTAGGGACTGGGCTGGGGGATGGAGGATGGGTCATGTCACTACACAACATCACATACACCAAATTCTGAGAGAGTCTGAGGGATTATAATTAATACAAGAAGAACAACTTAATTCTTATCAGAAAGTTACGCAGAGACCAGAGAGAGAGAGAGGAGAAAGGAATACTCCTTAGTCCTCTCTCGCACTCTCATTCTCACTCTTACTCTCTCTCTCAGGAGTCCAGAAGAGTCTCACCCACACACCCCGCTAGCTGTGTTTGCTTTCTCTGCGACTCCTTAGCCTCTGCTTCTGGGAGATATTACCTCGTCTTATCCACCATATATCCATTTTTCTCACTTTTCCACATTTCATTCTCTCTCCAACACTCTTTTCTCTTTTCCCTCTCCATCGCCCTTGGGCGCCTGCCGTTCTGATATATCATCATCTTTATATGCCGCGGCGAAGAAATAGAAGCGATAAAAGTGGCACAAAGAGGGCCAAATTTGCATGAACGGAAGCAAGCCCGGTTAGATATAGATAATATTAATTATTTGAATTATTACATCTCATCTAACTACTTTAATTTTATTGACAAAATTATAGTAATAATAATTAATGGGAAACAAAAAATCTGAGGAAAGAAAAGGTAAGACAAAGATTATCAAATCAAAATAGCTAGTCTTCTGACGTTCAAACGAAAAGGATTAAGATAGAGGAAGAGGAAGAAGAAGAAGAGGAAGAAACAGTAACAGGTGCAGATGTGAAAAGCTAGCTACCTTCAAATTAAGGCTAGCTTTTGGAAAACCAATATCCATCCATTGGTCAATCCTTCCTGCACATCCATCAACTTGTGTAAAGTAAAAAGCTTTGACCGAAGAAATCGAGGTAGCCCACCCCACACAACTTGAAATATTTGTACTGCTACTTTTCCTCTCTTCTTCAATATTTTGTATTGTTTTTATTATTATTTATTAAATATTAAATTCCCAAGGCAAGGAAGAAGAAGGTGGAAGACGAATACATATACTATTAAGCTCGACTTCTGTGACTCTCTCTAGTCCAGTCCAGCCCAAGATCTGTTCTCTCACTCTCACCGGTCAGAGTCAGCTGCTGCTAGTATTCTTTTTAGTAATTCATATACAATATTCTCATCTGATTAATTAATTTCCCCTTTTCACCACTTTCTTAATTTATTTATTTTTAATTTTAGAAAGTATAATATATATGCATATTGTGAGGATGATATATATATAAGATAATTAATACCCAAAGGAAGGAAGTATTCCATATATTAATTGTCGAACAAAACAAAACCCTTCTAAAAAGCCTCGTATCTTTACAGCAAAATATTGGAGTAAATTAAATATTTATAGCTACGACTATGGAATTCAAGCAAGATCTGCTTTCATACTTTTCATCGTAAACAGTGAAATAAAACTCTTTTTTTCTTGATCTTCTCTGCCTTCACGAGATCCAATCCCATCCCGCGGGTAAATCTACCCCATCTTCTTTCCTCCTACAATCTCACACAATCCCTTTTCTATTCTAGACCCTACCTACCCTACAAATTTAAAGGTACAGTAGTCAATCTCTTCCTTCTCTCCTAAAACTGTTTATATAATTTATTTATTAATTGTGAAACCTTCTGTCTGCATCCGCTGCTGCTGCTATGGAGTAGAGAGCTTAATGGAAAGATAGAGAGAGATTCAGATACCAAATTTGTTTCTAATTAATTTGTTCTTCAGGACAACAACAGCAGTATGTATTTATTTTTGTGTGCACCTATATCACTCTTTTCTCTAGAATATCATTTCATACATCTAAAAGGCCTTTTGCAGTTCTACCCGCCGATCTCTTAAACTCGGTCTATCGGGAAAGAACAGAAGAATAGATTTTGTTTTGATTCTTCAGAAAATCAATTAGGAAAAGAATATCAATTATATTCCTAGATCCTGCTGTAATATATCCCACATTTTTTATTTTTCATTTTTGTGGTTTCTTTTTGCTTCGGGTATCTATTCTTTCCTATTTAAGATGTGCCAAATTTTCAGCTACAATATCCAGCCGTCCACTTATGCTCAATTTCTTATTATATACATTTATATTAATATTTATTTTCCTTTGCTGGGTTTAGTTTTTTTTTGGGTAGAATTGCTGGGTTTAGTTGCTGTAATTGCATCTTTCGTTGATATCCTGCTGCCGCTAACCCTAAGCCCAACTATCGCCACTAAAGCCGGCCGCCACAATATATTCTTATTAAGCTCTGTTCTGGAACTCTTTTTCTTTTCTTTTTTTTCTCTGTACATTGCATCTCTCATTAATTAATTTCTTATAATCGATCTCTTCCGCGGCTTGTTGTTCTCTTTCCTCATTAACAAGACATAACCCTCCTTATATGGTGTACATGTACATACACAAATGAATTAATTACTTATAGTACATAGATAGATGATGCTGATGATGATGTAGTATTGATTAATCAATTTGTTTCTTATTATTGTTCTTGATGGGTGGATGGAATGGATCAGAATAGGAAGGGGTGGAAAATGGCATCGTCATCGAACTCCCCATGTGCTGCATGTAAGTTCCTGCGTAGAAAATGCCAGCCAGAGTGCGTGTTCGCACCTTACTTCCCACCAGACCAGCCCCAGAAGTTCGCAAATGTTCACAAAGTGTTCGGAGCAAGCAATGTCACCAAACTTCTCAACGAGCTGCACCCCCACCAGCGTGAAGACGCAGTCAATTCCTTGGCCTACGAGGCCGATATGCGCCTCCGTGACCCTGTCTACGGCTGCGTCGGAGTCATCTCTCTCCTCCAACACCAACTCCGCCAGCTCCAAATGGACCTTAGCTGTGCCAAATCCGAACTCTCCAAGTATCAGAACCTCGGCGGCATCACCAGCCACGGCCTCATTGCAGCTGCTGCAGCTGCTGCCACACACAACCACCACCAGAACCACCTCAGCAGCATCAATCTGATTTCATCAGGCGGTGGCGGTGGACGGGATCATCACTACCACCACCATCATCAGTTTTTCCCTAGGGATCATCATCATCAGCAGCAGCAGCAGATGATCTCCGCCGCTGGAACCAACTACGATGCCGGCCTTTTGGCCATGAACGCCTCGGCAACGGCAAGCATCGGACAGCTCACTCAGTTCCACCAACCTAGGGCTGCTGGAGGGGATGATCGCCGCACCACCATCGACCCCTCTTAGGACTTGCTTCCGCCTCCATCTCAAATTATTAACATAAAATCGTTCCATAGGTACGCTAATTTCTTCCATACTCCCTACTGCCTCAGCTGCCTGTAATTTTCCTCTTCTTTCTTTTTTTAATTTTCAAAATGAAATTTAAAATGAGTCTTGTAATAATGTTATTTGAATATTTCTATTGTACATCATTTAATCTGACTGCTTAAATTATTATTGGTTTTTAGAAAATAAAAAACATTTGTCAATTTTATGCTTTACATACAAATATGTAAATTAATTATGGTCCAAATTCTTTTACCAAAATATGTGTGTGTATATATAAATAGTTTTATAATAATGATATCTAAGTATCATTAAAAATATAATTTTAGTGATAAATTTAAAAATATTATTTTTTAAAATAATTTTGGTGACGATATTTTAAGATTTGTTACTAATAACATGATCTGTGACTAATAATATTTTCAAATCTACACTTTTTTGGAGGTAGATCAGATGGAGTTCTAGACTTGGAAATGTTTTTAGGTGTCTTTGAGAAGGATGCGTTGGAGAAGAAATTAAATCAATGTTGGAAATAAATTTAATACGAAAATTTTGTAAATTGCTAGCTACTTGAGAGATAGATATTGATACTCGAAAAATATGTTTTGTTCCTATCTAATAAGAATGAGAGAGCTTTTTCATTTATAATACAAGTGACCACTTCTTATAAGAATTCAAATAATTGAAAGAAATAAAACAGCAAAATAAAAAAAAAAAAGACACAAATCTCAGTGCGTCTCGAATGTTCATGACCATATATATAATACGTCTACAAAAGTAGCTACTAGTCTTGCCAAACTATTAGTCATGTATTTTTTTTTTTTTTTTTTTTTTTTTTTTTTTTTTTTTATCCTTCTCTATATATAAACGTAAAGAAAAGAAAAAAGAAAGAAAGATAATATAGCTTATGAAAGAATTCGTCCGCGCATGGACAATTTTATTTTATTACCCACACTGTAGAGACAGTGCAGTTCCCAGCGTCTCAGACTGTTATTTGTCTGCAACTATTATTCATATTCCAGCCTTGCAATACGCATGCATGGTTGCTGCTTGCTTCATACAGTCACTACTTCGATGTATTCGTGAACGAGAGAGTTTGTCAATTTTGTTGAATCGGATGGTTTTTAGTTTCATAGTATTCTAATTAATTAATTCGTTGGTTTTTCTTATTGTTTTTACATATAAATCAATGCAATTACAGGCGGCTGAGTAACCTTATTCTTTCTTCTTCTGGATTGATATGTATGTATATGTATGCAGGGTTTCAGGGATAAACAATTCATATCAAGGAAAGTAAAAAGAGTACTCAGAGAGAGAGAGAGAGAGATCAGGGTCTTGCCCTTCTTTCTAAATTTGAAATTATACAGTGCCATAGACAATTTTGTTATATTATTTTACATATGTCTGTTTAAGTATTCCGGTAATTTTATACACACATAAATATAAGATTAGAACGTAGTGAGGTATTAAATGTTTAAGTTGCTAATTCAATTAATAAGTTAATACTAATATTATATTTAAGCAAAATAGCAAACTTTAATATTTGTTACGTCACTAGATGTTTCATATTAAGTATGTTCCCAATAAATCAAAGCTGCTTATATAGAAAGAAAAAAATAAAAGAAAAAAGATATTTTGAAAACGTAACCGTAAGTTCTTCCAGTCTCATATGTAGTGATACAAACAGCGTCAATTCGAGGGGTTTTCTTCTTAGGGTGTCCATTGTACCTGGCACGGTGGGTCTGCATTTGTTTTTGTCCTTTACATATATACCTACATATTTTTGAAAGGCACACAGATACATAAAGTTTGCAACTAAGCATCCACTCTTTATCATTGCCAGGTTTGATGATGAGGCCTTGGATCTATACACATTTCGCGATTATTCAAATATTATATATGAGATATATAATATTAATCAGGAATATCCTAACAACAGCAATATTATTCAGTCCTATTTATTAATTTCTTTAAGAAATAATTTTACAACATGTCAGGTAAATGCTAAATTTAAGCGTTAAAACATGTCAAGAATTTCAATTTTGGATATGGTTCATGCTATGTACGGTTGATTAATGGAGTTACTCTTTCTTTAAATTTTCCATTTTTTGTTGCATATCTTTTTCAGAAATATATATAATAATAATTTAAAAAAATTTATTTTATTAAAATAAAGATTATAACTAATTTATTTTTAATGATACTATTTTTCAAATTTATCACTAAAAATATTATTTTAATAACAGTCTTCATTTTATTAAAATGTATTGAATTACCAATGATTTCAAAAGCTTAGGAGATAAGTATTTTTTTTTTTACTCTTTTTGGATCTTTAAATATATATATTTATATTTGGATGAAGTTGTTAAATTTTAAACATTTTACCACTAAATTTTTTTTATTTTAATATCATATTAAATTATTATTAATTTTAAAAATTTAAACTGATTCAATGTGGTTATTATATTATTTATAATAAATTAAAAATATTATTATAGAAGTAATATATAAATGAAACATATATTTTATTGTTTGGACGGACCTAGCAAACCGAATAATCTACCCAGAAGCATATCTAATAAATGCTAGGGCTAAATTAGTTTGGGGGTCATGGAGACTGTTAAGCAGAAAGCATTTCCCTAACAAAAGCAGGAGGCAAACGGAAAGCAGACAAAAAAGGCCGGGCGATGAGAAGTGAGAAGGTGGGTGAGAGAATTAAGTTTGACAACCATATATATCTCTCTCTTTCTCTCTCTCTCTCTCTCTCTCGCGCCCACACACACACACACACACACACACAAATACACTCTTTCAGTCTGCCAGAAGCATGAAAGGCCGTTGCAGAGAAAATGTCAAGGCCATTTATTACTCTCACTCTAATGCCAAAAACAACTTGGAGCTCAAAATCCAACGCCAAAGAGACCAATTAAGCATGCACTGAAAAGATGCAAGAGAGTTGAAATTAATTAATTAATGGATTCAGTAATTTTTTTTTTTGGGGGGAATTAATGGATTCATTAATTTATTGGTGTGAGTGAAATCCATACCATTTAATTAATTGATCTTATATATGTTTCTGTAATGTTGGTTTGGTTTGAAAATGAAGACGTAGTCAAATCAAATAATAACAAAATGCATTTGAATGACAATGATGACGTACTTGTGCAATGATGGCTGTGCCTTTAATTGCATTTTGCCAGTGATGCATGTCTCTGTCTCGCTCTCTCACATATCCAATCAGCTAATACTGCTGCAGTATATATACATATGCATAGGTAAGTACGTACATAAATACATAAATACACACATAATTACTTACGTATATGCATAGTGTCAAATCAGATTGAAGGAATATTAATTTTCTTCTTTTTGGTAAAAAAATGGAGGAATATTAATCGGATGTTGGTATATGGATTTGGGAGCGAGTTGCAGTAACAGTGTTAGTATCTCGTTTTTAATTAAATAGAATATTGAACTGTGCTGCTATCGAATCCCTTCCTAAAAATGCCCTCTATATATATATATTTATATATATATACACACCTAATAGTAAATTAGTACGTACAACTACATGCATTACGGCCAAGGCAAGGATGCATGCATGAAAACTCGTTTATTTATTTTTTTATTTTTTTTAAGAATATTAGATTTACTATTGCATGCATATATATGAAGATTTGTTTTTTCATATATATTAAAATGGCCATTTAAAAATCTCTAGTATGTAAATAGTAATTTCAACACTTTTCTTAAAATTAAGTAAACAAGTTGGTAATTTATGTTTATGATGCATGGTTAAATATGAATGCTCTAAATGTCTTTTAATTATTTGATCACTACAAACACTTACTATATTTATCTAGCTATATCACGGATACACACATTATTTATGACGTAATATATAGTGATGGATTGATATATATAAAATTAGAGAGTATATGGTTTGAATTTAATTGATTTAAATAGAGTTATAAATTTTAAAAAATTTATGAATTGATATAAAATTTTAAATATATAGAATTTGTAAGAATCAATTGAAATCTATCAATAGAAAAAGTAAGATTTCAGTTAGACATTTTCATTAACAATTTTTTTTTATTCTATGAATTTTATTAAAATCTATCATTTTTTATAATCTTTTAAACTCAATGATTTTTTAGACACTTTCTGAATTTTAAAATATTTTTATAAAATCTTAATTAAATATATTTATATTTGAATTGAATAATTTTTGACTTGTATAGAATCTTTTAAAATTTGAATTAAATATCTCTAAATTTTTTAAAAATCCAACTCAATTTAAAATGAATACACCCTCTTTGTTTAAACATCCGTATAATAGTGCTTCTTATTGAATGAATATTATCTAGTCTGAACGCACTTGGAGTTCAACCTCTTCAATAAAAAGTTAATTAATGTTTTTGAAAAGCATTCAATATAGAGTCTTACAGAAATGAACAAGTATCTCCAACAACTCCTAAAGGTATCAGAATCCTACTTGGAGATCAAGATGTATCTTAACCACGGAAAAAAATTCGGTTGTCGTTTTACCACCTAACTTTACAAAGTTTTTCTATTCAAATTTTGATAAGTAACAAAAATAGATAAAAAAAAAATTAAATATTAAATTGATCTGAATATTTTAATATACACACAAATCATTTTGTCTACTTGGCAAAGCTTTAATGGAAGAACTTCATAGAGTTAGGTGGTACAAAGACCACCTGATTTTTTCTCCTTTACCACTAATAGAAGTTTCATTTCTGACAGTGCTTTTTACCGATGCCATAGTGGTATCTGGTATGTATTTTAATTTCTTGTACTAACATAAAAAGTATGTTTCGGAGTAATTCCTAAAATTCTAAAAGCGTTGTAAAGAGGATAAAAGCACTTCCTATATTTTTGGATTAAAAAAAAAGTTAAAATGATTTTAATGATTTTACCAAAATATATATTAAGTTTCATATATCAATATTTTATTAGTTAACATAATAATAAATAAATTTTTGAGAAAGATAAGTGTAACAAGAGCGAAGCTAGGAATTCATACAGTAGGAGCAACGAGAAATTAATATAAATTTTACAAAAATTTAAAAATCTAGATAGACTATTACTATTTAGTTTTGAATATGCACCACTCAATTACTATGTGTGGTTTTTGAGATTGATAAGATGCAAAAAGTGTGCATTTTTCCTAAAAGACAAGATGAGAAAAAATGCTTTTTATTATTTAAAACAACTTTCCTACACCTATTGAAATAGTCTTTATAACATAATAAACAAGATGTCCGATGCGTAAATGCCATAGATTATTAGCATAAAGAAAAGAAATTAAAATATGACAAAATAGTGGTCCAAAAATTAACAAGAATTCTATAATGAAAATAAAAAATAGGAGAGTCTTTGGCAGTAGGTTGAGAGACACTATTAAGACCATTTTAAAGGTTCTTTGCAGTAGAATCTTCAATCCTTTACAGAAACAAAATAAGAATTAAATTCAACAATAAAATTATTATTATTAGATGTCGAGAGTGCAATAGTCGGTAAGTTTTTTCTAATTTTTGGCACATGCAAAATGTCTTTCAATAGAATATTTTTGGTAGGCATTTTAATTAATGATGAATTAGTATTGGAGATAGTCAATCCTTGCTCTTTGCCTACTATTAGCCTGTCCATGCCGCCATACTCAGTCTTTTGTTGCATGTTTGATAAATTTTCTGTGATGTGGTTTGTTGCACCACTGTCAAGAAGCCACTCCAGATTGCCATTGATTTTAGGAGAGGTGTAGTACACCAAGTTAGATCCTTTGATGTAGGAGAACTATAATAGGCAACATAAGAGTTATTATTATTAGATGGAGGAACAAAGTCTTTCTTATATCTGTGATTAGAGGTGTAAAATAGGTCATGCTGTGTTGATCCAGTTTATTTATAAGCTGATATGTTGGTGCTTGTACCAGTCTATTTATTTTTCATGTCATGCTCGTATCGATCCATTTAGTTTTCGTGTCATGCCAAGCGTGCTATAGGCCCAAGCACTTATGTGCTCGTGCCATGTTCGTGCCCGACACATATCGTGCTCGTGTCAAACACGGATCGTGCCTGTGCTCGTGCCAATTATATTTTGCATAGTTTTTATAATATAAATTATATATGTGAATAAAAATTATTCAAAATAAATATTATAAAATAAAATAAATTAACAATTAAATAATATATTTTATTTTTTAATTGTCTAGTATGTGTCGTGCCTGTGACGTGCTTGGTTTGTCATGTGCCTGTACCATGCATGGCCTATCAAGTGCCTGTGCCATGCCTGACCTGCTTCGTGCTTAACATGGCACAATTTGTAACGTGTTGTGCTCATGATGTGCTTAATTTTAACGTGATGTGCTTGTACAGCCCGCTCCTTTTTATACTTCTACCTACGATAGCACTCCATCACAGTGTGGCTTGGCCGAGTGCACAATTGGCAGTAAGGTTGTGAGTTGCCTAGTCTCTTTCCTCGTCCACGTCCTCATCCATGATGTTGTCCACCTCGAAATTGATTTGGTCCATTACCTCTGCTTTTATGATCGTTATCTTGCCTGTGAGAATTCTAATTAACAAGATTTGCATAGGGGGAGGGCGGCATCGGTGGTGTTTTAGCACTCACAATTCACATCTCCTAGTCCAATAATAGGACTGTCACATCTTCAATTTCAAGGGATAAAAATTGTGAGTTTATGTTTGTGATGACAACGTCATATTCAAATGAGAGACCTTGAAGGAGATGCATTATAAAGTCTTCCTTGCTGACCGGTTGTCCATCCATTGAGAACCCATCAACTAGCTCTTTGAGTTTGGTATAATAAGCTGTTACCATGATTCGTTCTTTTTTGGTGGACTGCAACTGAAGTTTTATCTCCATCAATCTCGCATGAGATTGACTTCCAAATAACTTGCCAACAGAGTTCCATAAATCCAAACAGGTTTCGGTTTGTGTTAAAAGTGTTTTTACCTCTAGAGATATTGAAGATTTGATCCAGCTGAACAATGCTTGATCAAGCTAACGTCAGTGAAAGTATTCCGAATTAATTCCTTTGTCTTTGATGAATCCACATAATCTTGTTCAATGATCAACTCAAATGGAGGAGTTTTGATAGTGCCGATTACAAAGCCTTCTAAATTGCTTCTGATTATTGCAGCGAATATTTGTGCATCTATATCATGAAATTGGTTTGTTCAAGTTTGTAAAGAAAATTATAATTTGGTAGAATAACTTGACTTAATTTATGAAAAAAGCTTGAAAATATTGTTGCCATGACGTGAGTCATAGGCTTTGATACCATGGAAGGTTTGCTGAAACAAATATAATTGAAGGCTTAAACTTTATGTATATTAATTTCAGAATTTATAGATACAGAAACTTATATGGTATAGGATATATACAATAGTAACAAGAAGATAGGATGGGGAAATATAATTTAAGATTCTCCTAGCTATCCTAAATACATATAATAACTCGATAAGAATGTATTTTTTTATGAAAGATAAAAATGTATTTAGCTTAATCACTTATTTGGTTATCTATCATGTGCGCGCATGTGACAATTTATTTGTTGACCATGTAATGTTAAGAAATCTAACCCAAATACTTTTTATTATAATTTTTTTGGTGTTTTATATACCTTTTTCAACATTTCCCGTTTAAAGAAAGAAAAAAGAAAAATGTAACCTACTGACTATTAAAGTTTTTGCAAATTATAATTATTGTTATGATAGGAAATTAAATGGGGTGAATATTAATTGTAATTTGTGAGGTAGGGTGACATGAAGTGAAAGGGACGATTTTAGAAGTAGGGGGATATACCGACACACGCACGCCTTCCGGAGCCAATTCAGTGAAAGCAGACAGAAAAAGTGAGTATGAAATGCATTTATTTCGGGTTGTCCCTCTGAGTCTGAGAGATGGGATCCCAATACCAAATGCCAATCTCTTCTACAATTACTACTCAATGCCTTGGCATTTATTGGACACTGCCACCTCTTCTCTCCTCTCTTACGACTTGACTAATCTCTCTTGACTATTCTTTTCCATATCCCCCTTCTTGGAGTTTGTCACCACACGCTTTCCAATAATTAACTTTTCATACGTTACATTGCATATTATATATAATATATAATAAATGGTCCATTTCAGCACTTGATAAGTTGTTACATCCTTTTCTCCTCCTTCCACTTCTATTTGTTTTTAAATTTAATTACATGCTTTTTGTCCCCCCATCACCCTGAAAAAATCTTCAATAACAAGGGGGTACCAGCTCAGCTCGGCTGGTACCACTTCAAATTAATTAATGTCATGTGTTAATAATTTAACACATTCAACATTTTAATTTTTTGAAAAACGTAAATATTCATTTTCATCTTTGTTCATCTCTTGTGTGAATAAATTACTAAAAGATTAAAATCCATGTGTAAACATTAAAATATATATATTTTTTATAAAATTTTCAAGAAGTTTTTCAAAAAAAATTTTAATAGAAATTTTTTGTATCTATAGTAAAATTATATGCCTAGTAGATATTTAATGAACTGATTGATTCAAACATCATTTTAACCTAATAAAAAATTTACGATGCAAATTCATGTTTTCAAAAGCTCTTTCATTCTCGTGCAGTTACAACATAAAATAGCACATGAATCCATATAAAACTATCAAAAATCGAACCATAACCCTCAAATCTGTAAGTGTGATAATTGGCATGGCTACACCCTCATGTGCCATTTTAGAAAACTCATGTAGAAACATTAAGGTTTAAATGCATTTTAGTACCCTCTAAAATTGAATTTGTTCATTTAGAGGTCTCTACAATTAATTTGTGCAATTGATACTCTCTAAATTGAAAAAAATTGCACATTTGTCCAATGTAGTTGAAATTGACAACAAAAAGTTGCACATTTGTCCAATTTAGTTAAAATTGACAAATTCTATCAATTTAAAATTAACTTATGACCCTCAAAATTATTATTTTCATTTTTTCTTGTGCCAAAAATTTTTTAAAAAATTAAAACATGAAAAAAAAATTTAAAATTCATTTATAGTTTTTTTTCTCTTTTTTAATTTTAATTTTAAGTTTTTGGTAAAATTAAAAATTAAAAAAATAATTTTGAGGATCATATATTAATTTTAAGTTGATAGAATTTGTCAATTTTAACTAAATTAGACAAATATACAACTTTTTTTTGTCAATTTCAACTACATTGGACAAATGAGCAACTTTTTTCAATTTAAAGGGTATTAATTGCACAAATTAATTGTAAAGACCTCTAAGTGAACAAATTCAATTTAAAAAGGTACTAAAATGCATTTAAGCCAAACATTAAAGAGCTCTGCTTTTTCCACTAAGACCCAAATTGAAAGATTTATCCTCCGCATCTTGGCCACATATATAACAACATTATTCTACTTTCTGGGTACTCAACAATGGATTTGAGGAATTTAAATTCTGAAAACCAAAACACATTTAAGAATCATAAGTACGGCAATAGCAAATTGCTTTTTTTTGGATTGGGGTTTAAGTGTGTGGTTTGATTAGTTCTGTGGACCATTAATTGATCCCAAAAAAGAGAAGAGTAATGCATGGATGGTTGAGATTGGAGAGAGTTTTCATTCATGAAGTTTCAATCATTTTAGTTAATACAAAGATCAAACTTCGTTTTGTTTTTATAGTTCTTAAAATGTCATTTACCAGATCTGCTTGCTATTAAATTGATGGAAGGTTGTTTTGTAAAAAGAGATAAATGTTTATTTTCAAGATCTTCTTCACCAAACGGAGATTCGTCCATGCTATAGAACCCGTTTTGACATGGTAGAATGGAAATTGTTTTGCCGTTTATTGCTGCCTTTTTTTTTTTTTCCCCAAAACTCTTCTAGAAGCTCCGTTTTATTTATTTTTTTTTTTTTTGCCAAAACTCTTCTTCTTCTTCTTCTTCTTCTTCGTACATGACCCTACATTTTCCCTCTTTTCCTCTATGCATACTCAATTTCTTCATCATGCACCATCTTAAATCGCATATGCAAAAAAACATCTACAAGCTCAGCCGCGCACCAGCAATTTAGTTATCGTTTGATAATTTATTTATTTTTATTTTTATTTTTGAATTTTTTGAAAACTAAAAATGAAAATGCGTTTAATAACCATTTTTTCATTTTAAAAAAAAACTAAAAACAAAAATGCGTTTGATAACCATTTTTATATATATAAAAAAAATAATTTTCACTTTTCTTTTAAAAGAAAAAAACGTAAAAAAGTCATTTTCATTTTTCACTTTTCACTTTTCAGTTTTCATTTATTTTTATTTTTTTGTTCTTGATAATGCCAGGATACAAGACAGCTCGAACCGAGCTTCAACCTGAGACCACCCATATAGGTTCAAAATACAAGACTGTCCAGATGCATAAGGAACCTAAAACCACATAGACGGGTTTGGTACCCAAGACCACTAGTCGAGGTCTGGACTATAGACCGACCTGACATGGCTGGGACCACGAACCATTTAGTCGTGGCTGTAAAATTATGATAACTTGGTCAAGGTTGGAAACCAAAACTGTGCCAATGGGGTCGAAACCCGGGACTACCCAATCGGAAAACCCGGGAGCCCCCGTAGGAGTCGGAACCTAGAAATGTCCGTCGGAGCCAAAAATCAAGAGCGCTAGGTCGGGGTTGGAATCTGAGAATGCCTGGACCAGGCCAAAACCCAGGGATACTCGGTTTGGACGGAAACCCGGGACTGCCCAGTGGACTAGAACTTGGGATTGCTCAGTCCTAGGTTTCTCTTGGTAGGCCAGGGCTAGAACCCGGGACTATTCAGTCTGCTAGGCCTGATCGGGTCAAAGCTCGGGACCATCTAGTCAGGGGCAGAACTAGGGACCATTTGGTCAGGCCAGTCGGTCAGGGCCGGAATCCAGGACCTTTTGGTCGGGCTGGAATCTGGAGCAGTTCAGTCAGGTTCGGAACTTGGGGTCGCCTAGTCAAGGCTGTAACCCAAAGTTTACCGGAACAGGGAGCCCAGAAACCTGGACTGCCCAAGGACCTCGAACTGCTCGAACAGAGTTGGTGCTCGGGACTGCCTGGACATTGCCAGGACTACGGACTGCTCGAACGAGGTCGGACCAAGATCACGATTCGTGCGGTTAGTGCTAGAATCCAAGACCACCAGATCATGGTTGAGATATTGGACCTCCCGAGAGGGGCCAGGACCTTGACTGTCCAGTTGGGGCCATGACCTTGAACCATTTGGATCCAGGATTCCTAAATGGCCATGATTCTGTATTCAACATTAATTGAATATTAATTTGTTTAAATTCATTTGTAAAATTTTAAAAAAAAATATAACAAAATTAATTTAAAAAAAACACAAATGGTTACCAAAAACAATTTTTTTTATATTTATAAAAAACAAAAAATGATTATGTTTTTTTTTTTAAAAAAAAACATAAAAAAAATAATAAACAAAAACTAAAAACCAAAATCAAAAATAAAAACTGACTTTAGTATTCTATCAATACTGCCATGATGAAATTAGATGGGAACATTACCATAAATGGAAGAAAATTCTTGTAATGAACTTAACTTTTATGAAGATGGATAGGGCTTGAAGATGGATCCATTAGTGACATCCAATACTAAAAGTAGTGTTGAAAACAATAATTTTTTTTTGAAATTGAAAGGTATTTTCTGTCACATAATTTATTTTATAACTTTAATTTTTATTGCAGTAGGCTAAATTTTTTGTAGTGATTGCAATAAATGTTATATGATGATGACAGAGGATCACATGACTGACTTTATTTATTCTAGTATTTCTAAAGGTGGAGAATGCAAAGAAGTTTTTTGAGGAAATTGGAATGAAGTTTGTTAAATTTGACATGAATGAGAAATATTATTATTTAGATCTCTTGAACAATATTTGAAAATTTGCAAAATGCCGTCCAAAAAATTTCTTATTTCCAAATATATCTTAAATCTTTTAAAAATTGCACAACTACCTGACTTTTCCTTAATACTTTATTAAATGATCAAAATTATAATTTTAGATCCAAATAGAATAAAATTAAATTTTTCAAAATTTGGAAAATTATGTAAAATACCTATATTTTCATTATTTGCAAAATACACTCAAAACTTTGTGAAATTTCTTAAAGTCCTAGTTTTCACAAGACACACACATGCGCGCGCACACACACACACATATATATATATATATATATATATATATAATGGACGGAACTGCTTACCATTTGGTGGGCTAGAACCCATTGTAGTTGTCAGATAAGTATAATTATGCAAATTAAATAGCTGTAATGGATTGTCTTTCATTATATAGTGAGTGACATTCTCTATTATAGTAAAACCTTTTATACATGAATATATATGGGTAAATTTTCATATACAATATTCAATTTTTAATATAATTTCAATTCACACCTATATGTTTCTGACAATTCANTTTAATATAATTTTGTATAAATGTATTTAAATGCTGCTGAAGAAAAAAAAAAAAAAACATAGACGACGGTTTTATGTAGAAACCGTCGTCAATAATAAACACAAAGACGACGGTTCCTCTTATGAACCGTCGTCTTTGTGTTTATTATTGACGACGATTTATAATAAAAACCGTCGTCTATATTTAAACATAGACGACGGTTTTTAACCGTCGTCGATGTTTTTTGAGTATTGACGACGCCTTATTAGACGACGGTTTCGTGTCCGTCATCTAAACACGTAAGACGATGGATTTTAACCGTCGTCTTTGACCCTATTTTGTAGTAGTGGTTGGTTGAGAGTTTAAGAAATATTTACATAATTTTGAATGGTTTTTTTTTTTGATGGGATGGAAAAAGAATGAAAAAGAAACAAAAAATAAAAAAAGAATGAAGGAGTAAAATATTGAGAGAAAATAAGAGAGGAAAGAAAGAGGGAAAAAAGAGAGAGAGAGGAAAGTAATTCTATTTTTAGGAGTAAAAAAGAAATAAAAATTGGGTTTGGGAAGGAAGAGAGAGGAGAAGAAAAATGTGACTAAAAAAGGAAAAAAAATTGGAATAGGGATAGGGAAAGATGAGAGAAGGAGAATAAAACCCAAAAAAAGAGAAAGAGAAAAGAGAAAACGTGAGAGAGGGAGGAGAGAGAAAGTGAGATAGAGGGTTGAGAGAAAGAGAAAAAGTGGGAGAGAGAGAAGATGATATTAATTTTTCTTTTTAAATTTGATTAATTTAAAATATCTCTATGTCGTTAATTTTAATATATTTTTATTAATGTTAAAAATAGTTTGTGAAATATACGAAAACTATAAAGTTTAATTTAAAATTATACTAAATATGGAAAGATGTTTTTTAAATTTTACCATATATACATATTTGAATCAAGTTTATTAAAAAATTCAAATCTATACAATAAATTAAAAATGGAAACAATTTACAAAATTAAATTTAGGGAAAAATATATTAACAAATATTTTTATATTATTGTTTTTTGAATTTATGATGTCAGCATTCCTGATGTCAATATCCAAAACCAGAAACGATGTTGTTCGGCCCAACCATAGACCAAACAACTATGCTTTTTGAAACGGTGCCCAGCCTTGAATGAAACGACGTTGTTCGGCCTAACCATTGCCCAAATGGCACGTTATTGGAGTGACTCTCTCTACTGAACTGGGTCAATGGGTCGTTTGATTGTATGATCCACTGAAATCTCACGATTTCAATAACCATTTTTGCATTTAACTGCGGCTTGCAAAACCAAAACACAAACACATCGCCTCAATCTCATCAGAGAAGCAACATAAAACTACTTCGAAGCATCGACTCAAGCATAATTTCAACAATTTTACAAGATCAAAAACTTTTAATATACTCGATATAATACCTAATCAATTCTTAACGACACACACATAATAATATACCAATTTTCCCTGCACCTAAAGCACAATGATGAAAATAAGCTTGTACTTACCTTGGATTGACGGTCACAATGAAGGAAATTAATCAAGCTTAATAAGTAATATTTTATTATGCAAAGATTTTATAGGTTGTTTATTGAACTAAATGCATTTCAGTATCATCTAAAATTGAATTTGTTCACATAGTAGTCTCTGCAACTAATTTGTGTAATTGGTACTCTGTAATTTGAATAAAATTGCACAATTGTCCAATTTAATCAAAATAATAAATTCTGTCAACTTATAAGTCAAGTGCATAGCAAGTTACCCTCAACATTAGTTTTTTCATTTTTAATTATACCAAAACTAAAAAATTAAAAAAAAAAAAAAGCTATAAATGAATTTTAAATTTTTTTTCAAATTTTTTTTTAACTTTTGGTTCAATAAAAAAAAAATCAATTTTGAAGATTACGTACTATACACGTAATTTTTAAATTGACGGAACTTGTTAATTTTAACTAAATTGGAAAAATGTATAATTTTTTTCAAATTAGAAAATATCAATTGCACAAATTAATTATATACATCTCTATATAAACAAATTTAATTTAAAAAAATATTAAAGTGGATTAAAACCTTGTTTATGTATTTAGGTTTTAGTTTTAAAAACATTCTTATACAGACGGTATGGGTTGACACATAAATGTACATATAGGAGTCCTTATTTATAAATCACTCGTAAAAAATTTATTATATTAAATCCCCATATATATATAATTGAGGTAAGAAAAGAATGCAAACAGAAGACAAAAGAGTGTGGTTGTTGTTTTCCCGGCCCTTAGGTTTTTCTTCTCCCCGACTAAACTTGGTGGCGGTACCTTATATTCAAAAACCTCTGGCGTTTTCTCCCACGCTTTTTGAGTTGGTCAAACCTAGCTACCGGAAAAGAAAGAAATTTTCAACCCTGTTTATCTCTCTCTCTACAGTTCTCTTTTGTATGGTACCCATTTGAAAAAAAAATCAGTATGCAAATTTCATTTCCCACCTACAATCAGTTTTTTATATTGTCGTTTTCATTAGTTCTTAATTTTATATATATGGAAGTCCTCAAGGTAAAGCTAAAAGCATATTCCATTCTAATTCAGCTTGATTAATATACCCAATAATTTCTATAGCTAGTTAGTGGTATAAATGCTATATATACATATAAGAGCATTTTCATTATATCCCATTCAGGTATGTTATTGCTATGTTTTAGCAATAATATTTCTCTATTTGGTTCTTTGAATGGAGAATTATGAATTGTGTATATAGTTCTATTCACACTACAAAAGTTATTAGGCACATTATACATTCTACACAACCATATTAAATTTTAATTTTTTAATTTCTAAACTAATAAAGCATGTCAACTTTACATTTAAGTGTCTTTCTACTGTACAACAACTTGTACCATATAACCAAAGTAACGTTGTCCATAAATAAAATAATATTGTATGTAAGTGAAGTAATATTATCCGCAAATGAGGTAACCAAATTTTTAATAAGATAAGATTAGTAATGTTACTCCGTTTATGGACAGTGTTATCTCATTTAAAGACAATGTTACTTCATTTATGGACAATATTACTTTGGTTGTTTCAGTACGATCATTTTAAATGATATCGTAGAAAATCCCTACAGTTAAGAGGGTAGTATTGGTGATCTGGATAATAGGTTCGCTAACACATGTGTACCGAAGTCCATGTTTCATACTATATAGGGTTATATTGAATTACCACTTTTCTAAAAATATAAACTAATAAGAAGTGGATCATCATCTTTTTTATATTTTATTACTAATACCTCATCTCACATGTATGCTTGTTTTGCATTGTTCATTCGGCCTTTTTTGAGTTCATTTTGTATCCATATATGTTTTTATTTTTGGATAGAGTTGTTGAATTTCAAATTTATGACTGCTAAGTCTTTTTGCTCTCGACACCATGTTGAATTACCACTTCTCTTAAAATTTTAAGCTTTTAGAAAAAGTAATAATTCAACATAATATCAAAGCCAAAAAACTTAAAAGTCCTAGGTTTAAAATACAACAATTCCACCCAAAAATAAAAATATACGTAATGACCCAAAAAGAGTTCAGAAAAGATTGGGCTAAAAATACACATGTAAATACCCAAATCGGCCTACATGTGAGGGAGATTGTAAGAGAAAAATATAAATAAAAATGATGGTCCACCTTCTATCAGCTTAAACTTTTTAGAAAAGTGGTGATTCATTATAGTATTAGAGCGAAAAAAATATAGCAGTCATAGGTTTGAAACTCCACAACTCTAACAAAAAACAAAAATACATATACGAACTCAAGATGAGCCCAAAGAGGTAGGGTTAAAAATGTACATGTAATGATCCAAATGGGCCTCCTATTAGCTTAAGCTTTTCGTATAAACATTCAATAGCTTATGCTTTCATCAGTTGTCAAAAGCGCAGTTCATGTAACCTCAACGATATTTATTTAAGTGCTTTAGAATATTTTCGCAATTTTATCAATAGATTATTTTGAATTATTAAAAACGTTGTTTACCTACTAATTTTTATATTTCAAATAGAACCACAATGTGAATTTTGCTAATGCTAACTTTGTCATCAGCAAAATTTGAGAGTGGGTCTCACTGTCATAATGTTTGGGGTTAAACTATAGTGAAATTCCAAAAGGTTTCATGGCTAATAACTCATTTTTTGTAAGTAACATTTTGTTTATAGTAAATAACATATATCTATAACAAGTAATATTTAGTCCATAATGTATAAATTTAATTTATAATGAGTAATATTGTCTATAACGAATAACATTGTCCTTAACTAGTAATATTGTCTATAATAAGTAACTTTTACATTTAAAATGAGTAATATTTTACAGGAGTTTCAATAAAACTCTAAAATAAAAGGATTTCAATACAAAAATTCCATAAAGTTTGTGGCTTCATGCCATTTATTCAATTAATTATTATTATTTTGCTTTCGATTGCTAAAGAGCAATTCAGATTTGGATCTCATCACCAATTAATAAAATTTAAAATTTGATAATACTAATTTTTAGCATTCCTGTTAGAGTATCAATGTTAAAATTTAGCAATAGCATATATTTACTATTGAATAGTTCATCCGAGTGCCAAAATTTAAAAAGAGCAATATTGCCAAAACAGCATTTAATATTGGAGATGTTCTAAGCAGATTATGGTTCATGATTTCAAATTTTCAAGATTTGGTGTGGCCTCCAAGTTGCACCCTTCATACATCGTTCTTTTGATATCTACGAAATCCAATTATATATGAATCCCATCCCCGGCCAATCGTGTGAAATTATATGCTTTTTTCTTTTGCAGTAGTGATCGAACTTTATATATGCACACACACACATTAACAAATATTACATATACGTATATCTTCCTTATTTTTTTCAGGTGTGTATTTTGAATATTTTAGTTGTCCTTTGCCACAAGTGATCTTTAATTTTTGCAACTTTTTTAAATGTGCATGTACAATCAAATATTGTGCGGGCCTTTAATTTTTCACATAGCGTGCGTACATAGCTATCAATTTAGCTCCGGAAAGAGTTGTCAACAATTGAAATCTTAACTTTAGCCAAAACTTAGAAGGCAATAGTTATCTAAAACTCATATATATATATATAATCTGGAGATAGAGAATCATAAAATTAAAATGTAACAAGAAGATTTAATATAGATATAGATATATATCCTCATCATCAGTACTCAAGGATTACCTGCATATATTGCATTTGGCAATGAAGCAGACAAATTTTCACCTCTGCAGCAATAACAATTGCTAATTATAGAAGAAGAAAATTGATGAGCTTCATCGCCTTTGGGTAATCATGAGGTTATTATTATCTAGGGAAACATACATCATTAGCAAACTGGCCTGGGATAGCCTAGCTAAAAGACGCAAAAAGTTGATCTAATTTATAATTAATTTTTCCAATTTTGGCAGCAAAGTGCTCCGAAGCAAACCGCTCCCTCTGTGCGCATGTTGAGAATTGTTTGTTGCCGAGCACAAGCTTAAGTAATTGGAAATATTGGATAAGATATTAATGAGGAGTACTAGCTAGAAAAGCTATGGGCGAGCAAATTCCTCTTCATCTGAAGTAGCAGTAGTAGTTACGCATTCCTTTTGATCATCTTCAAAGCCATCAAGAGGAGAATGGCCGTTTCCAAAGGACCTAATATGGTCCTTGAGAGATCTTTTGTGCTTGAAATCGGATCCACAAGTACAATACCAGAGCTTCCCACAATTCTTTTCATGTGTTCTCCAGTCTCCTTTGACCGCAAACGCCTTCCCGCATTTTCTGCACATAAAAGGCTTCACTCCGTGCTTTCTTTTGTAGTGGGTTTGGAGAGTTCTGAAGTCTTTCAGTGGCTTGGCTCGAGGATGGTTTATGTTGTTCTTGCATCCTTGTGCACAGCAGTAGCATGGTAGCCTCAGCATTGCCGCCGGTTGTGTTCCTCTCAGCGAATCTGGTCCCTTTCTATATTCAGATCCATGGCCCCACATATGCATCTGTGTTTCCAAATATTCATGGATTTTGAGTTTCCATACTGATTAACAAATTAATTTTCCATCTATATATATATATATGCATGTATACGTATATGTATGTATTTCAAGCTCTATACATGATCATATTACATATCCCACATCAGCAAGTTTACTAGCTCGATGGAATTAAAATTTAAGTATACGAATCCGGATCTTAATTTGGCCTTATTTTCTCTTCCCTATTTCTGTCCAATTATATAATGCCATCTCATCTTAACAAGGGTAGGGGAAAGAAAACAGATTATGTAGGATTGTATCAGTATAGCCAACAGAAATGGAGACACGAGATGACCCCATCCGATGGACCAATGTACAATACATATTCAATATCATGTATAATTAATTTGGTAGGCAGGCAGGCAATTTTTCTCCAATACGTGAAAAGATCAGATGCTGGATGTTTGTAAGAACGTATATATCGTTTGAAATCATAATGGGTTATAAAACAAAAAGGAAAAAGAAAGAGTTTTAAATCACATTGAAAATAATCATCATACATATAATGTCGGAACTTGCATGTAAGGTACATGCAATGACCAACATTGTGTTGTGTACCAATTCCTCGTACCAAGCAAACTCTTCCGCCCAAAAATCAGTAATTCATTAGGAAATTGCTATATACATATATATTAAATTCTCACCTACATTCTATATAATTAAGAAAATAATCTGTTGGGAAACATGTTCCCAATATATGGGGAAAAGGTATTTGACGTGCTGTACACTGAAGGTGCCTTCACAACATAAGGTGGGAAGGTGCGTTGACATGCTAAATGTTAAGAGTATCACTATAATTAATGATTTAATGCTAAAATATCACATCACTAGGTGTTCAATATAAGGTGGGAACAACAGATAAAAACTATATATGTATATATATATAGTGGTTCTAGAATTCGGATATTCAAATCAAAACTATTATTCGATTTTATGGGTCAACATTTCTTCTCTTTTGCATGGCTACTAAAAATCTGTTATGAGTGATAGTTTCGCTAATAAGCTGAAAAAAACTTTCATTGATAACTTTCGATGGGTTTGATTATGCATATCTAATAGCTACTGTAGGGTGTCGCACTCTGAGTGATAGCCGATGACATCCACAGAAGCAGATATATATATATAGTCTAAATGCACTTTAGTACTTTTTAAAAAGAAATTTGTTCACATAATGATTTCTATAATTAATTTGTGCAATTGATACTTTATAATTTAAAAAAAGTTACCTATATGTCAAATTTAGTTAAAATTGATAGATTTTATCAACTTAGAAGTCACGTGCATAGCACGTAGCCATTACAATTGATTTTTTATTTTATTTTTAATTATACCAAAAATTAAAAAACAGAAAAGAAAAGTTTGAAATTCATTTATGACTTTTATTTGCTTTTTTTTTAGTACAATTAAAATTGAAAATATCAATTTTGAGGATCACGTGCACTTGATATCTAAGTTAACATAATCTGTCAATTTTAACTAATTTGGATAAATATGCAACTTTTTTTCTTTTAAATTACAGAGTATCTGTTTCATAAATTAATTGTAGAGATTCATATATTAACAAATTAAATTTTAAAAAATATTAAAAATATTAAAACCTATATATATATATATATATTCTATCACTATTACTCGCTTTTATTTGGGGAAACTTTTATTCTACCTTGCACAGCTACTAGTACTGTTCAACCACGGCTTAATAGACATTCCTAAAATCCATTTGACTCTCTTTTATGAAAAGTTGATGTTCTGAAAGCGTACGTGCTGAGGAAAATCCTGATTTAAGTTCATATCAAGCAATCTGAGTGACACTTTTCAATTTCTTTTTCTTTTTATTTTTCTCTACTTTTTTCAATTAGTATTTATACTTCACCACTTTAGAGTTCTCATATATCAGTACAAACTACGCGAGAAAAAGAGAAAATTAAATTGATGGGGTCTTGCGGAGTATGAAATAATTCAGGGGAAATATACGGTATGTGGAATTACTTCCACCATAAAAACGAAAACTTAATTATCACAGACATCCCGTTGTTCAAGAAAAAAAAAAAATTCAAAGTTGAGCCAAGAACTTGCAGATAAGAGATTATGATAGAGTACGCTCGGAATATAAATAAATAAGTAATTTATTTGCATATATATATATATAAATCTGAGAAGTAATAATATTAGTTAAAGAACTGACCTGCATGTTATTGTACCTATTGAATGTCTTACTGCATATGGAGCAAGCAAACTGCATTGGTCCAACAAGAATCTGTGCAGGCGTGGGGATCCAAAACCTGCTGTCCATATTAAAAGAAGAACCAAATCGAAAGCTTTTCTTAGCGGGTTGTTGCTGCTGCTGTTCGTCTTCTTCTTCTTCTTCTTCTTCTTCCTTGAGATCATCGACTTTCTTCTCTGAATCATGACTTGTATTTGGCAATCCAATGTGCAAGGCCACTGTAACTTTCTCTATGTGCTCTTCTTTTTTTATTCCAAAACCGCCCTCCTCCTCCCTTTGCACTCCAAAATCTTCCACTTTCAAAGGCTTTGTCTCAGCACTAAACCTGCTTAAAAGAGGCAAGCACTGCATAGTCTCCCGAACGAGATCTTCATGATCAGGAGCCAGACCAGACCACGGCGAATACGAAGATGAAGAAGAAGGCGAAGATGATGGTTTCAGCCATTCAATAAAAGTAGGAGACTGAATTCTCTCAACCTGCTTCCATAATCCCATCTTCCTTGAATTCTCTCTTCAGAGGCCTTCCTTTGTGGGAAAGCTTGCTCTTATATGGTTGATGTCTGAACGGTGGTTTGGTTTATCTCTAATTAGGAACCTTTTCTTCTTTTTCCTTTTTTTTTTTTTTTCTCTCTCTTTCTATCTCTTTTTTCCCTTGTGTCTTTTTTGGAATGGGACAGAGAGAGAGCGTAATGGTGGGGTTAATGAAAATGAGAATCCTAGAATAGTCTAAAGTCTAAACTACTATCCATTTCTTGAGCTTCTATTTCAAATTCATTTTTTCTTTTCTACAATATCATGGATCTTGACCCATATGCACTCAGATTAACTAAAATATATAGGGGAAAGAAAAAGAGAGAGAGAGAGAAAGAGAGCGCGTTTGGTCAATACCTAAAAGAAGAGGATTACCACATAAAATAAGAAAAAGAAATATCGATCATTCATATGGACCTGGACGGGATTAATGTCAATCAAAAAATAAATAAACTATGCCTCATGGAGTTCAATTATTTCCATTTACATAACCTTAATTATACGGCCAGATCAGAGACCTGACCTATACTCATCAAGTTAGATAGGATTTACTGCTTAAATTTCAATATAAACTGCGGAGCAACCCGCTTTTCTTTTAATTTGATGATATAAATATAAGGCCAGAGTATTTCCTCATCCAAAAATTCAAACTTTAGTAATTAATGTATATTTGCCATTTGTAATATAAAGTAAAGGATGAAGATCTTATCTTCCTTTTTTCGTGTCCCTATTCCTATTTGACATAACATTTCACATCTTTTTTTATTTTATTTATATTATTCTTTTTATTAATTAATGTTTTTAAATGAAATAATATCGCATTAATGCTAGATAATAAATTATAAAAAAAAAATGATGAATAAGTAAAGATCTGAAATTAAACAGTTAATTTTTTTTTTTAATTCACTTTGCCTGAAGATAGCGCATGTGAAAAATTCAAAGTATAATAATAATAATAATAATAATAATAATAATAATAATAATAATAATAATAATAATAATAATAATTATTATTATTATTATTATTATTATTATTATTATTATTATTATTATTATTATTATTATTATGTTTGTTTTGGACATCTAAATATTACATTTTGAAACATTATTTTCTATTTGGTTTAACATGGTACTTTTTTATTTATTTTTTTATAGATTGATGAGGGAGATATTAACACCAGATCATGAATCCAGGATATGAAAGTTATTACTAGTAGTCATTGCTAATTAAATTGTTCCGAAAGAATGTCTAACATAGTAAAATTAATTGAAGCTCCCTCATAAAAGGACATAAAACACTTGCAAAAAATATGTATATAGTCTCATTACTGATAAGTGCTCACTTTCACTTTACGCTAGAAGTTGCCATATTCCATCTAAAATTTTATATTTAAATTTAAATATTGGTTACATATAATGGTTTAACCTTTCTAAGTAAACATCCGTGGTTTAATTAAATTAGAATTCTCTGGTTAAACATCAAGGTATTATAGCCATGAGAATTTTCTTTATAACAATATGATCACTTCGAATGCTGAAATTTTAAAAATAAATTTATAGTTCATCAGGTTCATTTTTTTCAGTTTCAGTATGCCTGTCACTAAATCCATATGAGATTATTAATTGATTGTTAAATCTCAAAATTAAATCGGTCCAAAGGCTATTAATAAAGAAAGATTTGATACTAAAATTATCATATCGACCTAATGTAAGCCTGATTTTATATTATATATATATATATATATATATCTTTATATTAGAACCGATCTCATGAGAACTATCTCAGTTTATCTTGGAAAACATGATGATACAGACAATAAAAATGAGATCCATACTGACTAATCTATTTTGTTTTACATGTTAATCCTTTAAAAAATATTTTTTTTTAATATTTAAAATCTAAAATGAGAAAGTGAACCTTAAAGGGAAGCATTAAATTTGTAATAGGATCATGTGGGTCTCATTTTCAGTCTCTATATTAGTATGTCTCCCAAAAAAAACTGAGAAATAATTCTGAGAATAAAGGTAATCACCACAGTGGAATGGCCTACCAAGGCAAAGCAAGTTAGGAAAGCAAATGCAAGTGTATTTGGGGAAGTTGGAGCTGAGCTTAACTTACTCTCACAAAGTTAAACAGCTTGCCGACAATAAGATATCCCAAGCGGATTTTCAGGAGATGAAACAAACACTGCTCTCTATTTTCTTTTTAACTCTTTCCTCTTGTATTTTTATATCAAGACCACTTAATTTCTTTGATTCTCTAACAACACCTTATTTTCATTTTGCTTACTACTCTTCTCTTCCTTTTTTAGTTTTCTTTTCCTAATATTGTAATTTTTGGATCAAATATCTATTTCACTTTCACCTATCAAATGTACCTTTACATTTTTGGTTTTATTAATTGTGAACTACTTTACATAGTAATTAAGAAGTAATTAATGTAAATGTGTAACATGATGATCACCAATATCTCCTTTTTGAGTATTAAACGATGGATATAAGGCCAACGAGTAATACTATGAACAGCAATAGCCTTGAGATATTTAATTTTCAAATCAGTTAACATAACACCTGTCAGCACTTTATATGATTTGAATGCTTTCCACATCTGTGTAATTTGAAAGGAATCTTATTTACAATAGTTAAATTCATATATCTTTACCAAATTTATTTTAGGGTGATTATATTTTACTACCATCTAGTTTTAGAGTTATACAATTAAAATCTTATGTTTTAAAGTTCACCACATTAAACTTTCAATTTTAAATGCTTTTGATATTGGTCCAATTTTGAAAACTTCTAAAATTGAGGCTCAATGGTGGATTTTAAATCAGAAAGCTTAAATTTGACAACTCTAAAATTAACACATAATAAAGTGTAATTGACTATTTATTTTACTAAATGATAAGACACTATATCAACGTATTATTTGTTGAAAAATTAACATAGCTTAAATATTAATTTAAGTACTGAACTTCTAAATGAATAAATGAATTTTAAATATAATCTAATAAAATACCATCATATTACTTGATAATATTTTAATAACTCTAGCATTATGTTAATATGTAAATATATTTGTACACAAATTTTATGTTGGGCATCATCATCGCCCAACAATGTAATTCGAGAATATTTCACTCGAATTACATGTAATTGGCTAATAGATAAAAATTATGCTACATGTTTTAACTAATCTACCAAGATGTTTACTAAATGATAAATGTCAGTTACACTTCTCATTTAAATGATTCATTTATTCATATATAAGATATATTAAAATTTCAATCAATAAAAAAAAAAAACATGTCACTTTGTCACGTCTTTTTAATAAACTAGTTAGAACATCTAGCGTTACTTTAGAATAGTATATAGATGGATCACTAATCACTATTCCTAAAACTATTACTAACATCCTTTTTCTCTATTTTTCATAGCTTTCAATTTCCCATACAAATTTAATCAAACAGAAAAATGACAAAAGAAAAATAGCAAACAGTTTGTTACAAAAATACTTTCATGGACCTCAATCTCCACGAACATGCTAAAAAATGCACTTTCCCGTGACAATTACTTTTTGTTTATATAATAGTTTATGTGGAAAAAAGAAAAGAGCATTCAAGTTGGAGTTGGGTAATCTAAAGAGGACATCTTTTGCGAGTTTTTTTTTTGAGAAATTCTTTTGCGAGGGCGTATATATGACTCTATTTTTTTTTTGGACGGTATTACTTGCCTTCACATTAGCGTGAAGGTCTTCGTCCTTATCCTCCAATGTGTTCTTCTTCTATTGGTTTATATATTTTTCATTAAAAAAATTTAATAAATGCCTATTCTTTTATATAATATTGTGGGACCAATACTTAATTTTGTTTTCTTTAAATAATTGTTTTTAACTGCTCATTGCCAATTTTTGTGGAATATAATTATTACTAGAAATTAGAAGTTGTATTTATTTATTTATTTTTTGGGTAAATGCTTCATTGTCCTATGGGGCTGTATTAACGATATCATAATAATTTTCAATTGTTGGACATGTGTCAATTAAATGTTAATTATACATATATATATATATATAACAATTTAATTATATATATAGATATATAATAATTTAGGTGTTTTTTAAACAAACGCGATTACGTGTCAAAAGAATAAAGTCTTATTATTATTATTATTAGACATATTGAAAAGTGTGCTGCCTCAGACTACGTAAATTTATTAGACAATAAGTGTTTTGGAGGGAAGATTGCAATGGAAATTGATATTCGAAAAGCTTTTATACAGTGAATTGACAATTTATTATCTTGTTCTTCTCAACTTTTGGTTTTTCTAGCATTTTCATCTCTCGGATTATGGCTATTTTTAATTTGACGAGAATTTCTATTCTTCTGAATGGCTCTCCCGCTGGTTATTTTGCTTGCTGGAGAGGGGTCGGCAGGGGGATCCACTCTTGCCTTTAACTTTTTATATTGTTGAGGATTTCTTGAGTCGCTACCTCCTTCGCTTGGTGGATTCCAATGCTTTTGTTCTTATGTTATCTTCCCGCAATTCAATGGCTTCATCCCACTTTCTATATTCAGGTGACACTCTTCTTGTTTGTAGAGGTACGTCAGCTAATATTCAGCAAATTTCAGGTGCGATTACTTTATATAGTGCACTCTCGTGTCAGGATATAAATCGGTTGAAGTCAAATATTTATATTCATTATGGCATTTCAGCCTTTTGTAAGCTCTTTTTATCTCACCGTACTGGTATGGAGAAGGGTTCATTTCTATTTACTTATTTGGGTTCCGCTATTCAAGGGTAGCCCCACTTTTTCCCATCTTCAAACTATTGCGGACAAAATTCTGGATCATTTCGAAGCTTAGAAAGTTAAGGTTTTATCTTTCACAGGTAGAGCTTGTTTAATTATTATGTTATCTTTTCTTCCTTTGTGCATACTATCTCAATCTATTTGTTGGTCTTTGGGTTTATTTGTAGATGCTTAATAGCGTTATCTGAAAGTTCTTATGGACTGGTTCTCCTCTTTCTAAGAGGTCTATACTGTGGCTCAGGAGACTTGCTGCTTTCCTACGAAGTCCAGAGGTCTAGGTATTAAAAATCTTCATATTTTCAATGATGCTCTGCTTTGCAAGTTGACTTGGAAATTCATGACAAAAGAAACTTTTATTTTCATGCTATTACGGGATAGGTACAAGAGTAAACATAATAAACTTTTTATGACGCCTCCTCTATTTGGCCTCTCATTTGTTCTATGTATGATCTTTAGTTGTGGAGTGTTGCTAGATTGCTAGATTATGATCGCAAACATTAATTTGGGACGGCAGCAATTTCCTTTCTTTTATTAAATGTTGTTTCCTTTTTGTGTTAACTGTCGTGCTTAATTCGCAAGGCCGTTTTTATGCACTATAGATACTTTTATTGTACTTTTTTTTTCCTATATTAGTTTCTCCCACAGAGATTTTTCCTTTACATGGTCTTAATGAGGTCGGTCAAAGACCTTCCTAAGTCTTTCGATTTTTTTTTTTTTTTAATTTTACCCCTTGTATTAAAACTTTTTTATTTATGGTTAATTTTGTCATGCTTTGGAAGGTGCTAACCTAGTTGAAATGTCTTTTTATTGAGTCTTGCACCTCTTTCTTATCATCATCATTATTATTATTATTATCATCATTATCATTTTTATAATTATTATTATTATTATTTCACTTGGTCTTGTAAAATTGTTTCCTCTTTGGTGCAAAGCAAGTTGGATAGAGTTTATTGTTCATATGTTTGTTTGGATTATTAGGGTTCGGTTGTGTGTTTTGGTTTGGTTCACAGATGTTCCGATCATCGGCCGTTGTTACTTTCTTTGTCTTCTCTGCATCCTCCTGGTCCCAGCCCGTTCCGGTTTCAAAAGATGTGGATTGATCATGAATGTTTTCTTCCTCTAATTTGGGATGCTTGGTGTCGATCTGTTGGGGGTAATCCTATGTTTAGAGTTATCGCTAAGCTTTTGGCAGGTGAAGTTAGCTCTCAAAACTTGGAATTCCCAAGTTTTTGGTAATGTTACTGATAATATTCAGGTGGTTCGAGATCAGCTTCATGCTATTCAGACTCTGTTGGAGGTGGAAGAATTTTCTGAAGTGCTTTTTCAAGAGGAATGTGCTATTCAGACTCGGTTTGATGCTTTGCTTTCTTATCAGGATAAATTGCTTCAGCAAAGTTGTCATGTGAAGTGGTTGCAACAAAGTGATAGAAATACAAACTTTTTTTATTCTCTTTTGAAGGTTCGGAAAGCCACTAAATTTTTGGACACTCTTTCGGTTAATGAAATGGTTACTCATGATAAACAGTTGATCTAGTATGAGGTTATTTCCTACTTTAAGAATCTTTTTGTTGAAACAGGTTCATTGCCTTTGCCAAATTTTGAGGATGTCATTCCTAGTATTATTACTTTTGATGAGAATGGCTTGCTGGTTTCAGTTCCTTCATTCATAAAGGTTAGAGAGGTTGTTCTTTCCTTGGATCCTAACAGCGATGGCTTCACTGGGGTTTATTTTTTGGGCTTGTTGGGAGGTGATGGGTGAGGATGTTGTTGCTGCAGTTCAACATTTTTTTGTTTATGCCCAGATTTTTCTGGGCCTTAATTCGAGTTTCATGGTTCTTCTTCCAAAGTCTCATGAGGCTAATACTGTTGAGCAATATCGGTCTATTGTTTTAGGTAACTTCCTTTTTAAAATTATCTCTAAATTGCTTGTTGACTGTCTTGCTGTAATTGTCAGTCGTGTGATCTCGGACAATCAGTTTGGTTTTATCCGAGGGAGAATTATTCAAGATTGTATTGTTGTTGCTTCAGAGAGTGTCAACCTTCTGAATCATAAGATTTGCAAGGGTAACATTGCTCTGAAAATTAATATTCTGAAGGCCTTTTACTCTATGCGGTGGAATTTCATTTTGGAGGTCTTGAAAAGGTTTGGTTTTTTCTCTACTTTTTGTGCTTGGATTGCCTCTATTTTTTACTTTGCTCGTATTTCTATCTTGTTGGATGGTTCTCCAAAAGGTTACTTTAGTTGTTTTAGAGGTGTTCGTCAAGGTGATCCCTTATCGCCTATTCTTTTCGGCTTGGCTTAGGATTATTTAAGCATATGGTTATTGCAACTTGTTGCAGTTCAGAAGCTCCGGTCGATTGGGATTAATGGGGTTGCATCCCATTCTCACTTGTTGTATGCAAATGATGTTTTGCTGTTTTGTCATGGTTCTTTGGCTAACATAAAGCTGATTAAAGCAGTTTTTGATCATTATGGTTTGCTTTCTGGTCAACAGATTAATTAGAATAAGTCAAGTATCTATTTTGGTAAGGGTTTTTCTAAAACTCGACAATTGAGGATCTCTAATATTCTGGGTATGCAGATTGGCCAGTTGCCGTTTAAATATCTCAGTGTTTCTCTATTTTTTGGGACTCCAAAACTTTCTCACTTTCAAGACACTGCTGGCATAATTATTACTCAATTTTCAATTTGGCAAAACTGGTCCCTCTCTTATGTTGGTAGGATTTTCCTGGTTTGTCATATCATTTCTTCTATGTTTGTGCATACATTTATGATCTACAAATGGCCTTATGCTTTGCTTAAGAGTTGATTTATTGCAATGTGAAATTTTATATGGACTGGTTTTGTGGATAAATCTGAACATGTTACTGTGGCTTGGAATTCTTGATGTAAGATGTTGCAATGTGGTGGTTTAAGTTTGAAGAATTTGGTTCTTTTCAATAAGGCTTTGCTTGCAAAAATGATTTGGAGGTTTTTAACTAATGATTCCTTTGTTTTTTGTTTCCTGAGAGTCCGTTTTATTTTTGTCTTCATGAGGATTATGCTCATTATCTCCCTTCTTCTGTTTGGCCGGCTTTTAGAAATCTGTATCTAGAAATCATGGATTGTGCTAAATGGATTGTTGGTTCAGGTAGTAAGATTCAGTTTTGGAAGGATAGATGGTTGGATGATATTTTGATTGATACTATTTATGTTCATGTTGATAATAGTGAAGTTTTGATTTCAGATTTATTGGATGTTAACTGTTTTTGGTCTTTTGATTATGATTTCCAGAGTAAGTTTCCTACTGGTAGTTTTGGTGTCCAGGGTTGAGCTTTCAATTTCTTTTGATAAATTGGTGTGGACTATTGCTCAGGATGGAGTTTTTTCTTCGAAGGCTTACTATAACTTTTTAATTGGTTCAAAAATTTACCAGAAATGGAAACATGTTATTTGGGCTAAATTTTTACCTTATTCCAATTCAGTTTTGTGCTGGTGCCTTTTGCATAATCGTTGGTCATCTGATGATCTTCTGACCAAGTTGGGTTATAATTTATGCTCTAGTTGTTCTCTTTGTGGCTTTGCTGGGGAAAATGCGCAACATCTTTTTTTGGAGTGCATTTATGCTCGTTCTATTTGGGACCTTATTGCTCATCATTTTTCATATCAGGTTAGATCTTTCTTCTTTCGAAAGTTTGATCTCTACTTTTAGATTCTACTTTGAGTTCTCAGATTAGGTTTCTCTTTCTTTTGGCTATTGTGGCTAGGTTGTCTGCAATCTGGTTTGCTCATAATAAGTTGAGATTTGAGGAGGTGCGGTTACATTTCTATCAATTTTGGGTTTTAGTTTGGAGGTTTTAGTTGAGATTTCAGATTTTACAAGAAATGATTCTTTGGGAACTTAAGAAATGACACAATCTTATGCCGTTCTTTTGGGTAAATCAAAGAATTCGAAAGATAAGATTTCAATGGGTATTGGTTTTTTTTCTGACATGATGGGTTAGATTTTACCTGCAACTACAATTATCACCAAGAAAGGTGATTGTGTCTCAATTACTGTTAATCACCATGCTTTTAAGGAATGTCTTGATTTATGTAAATACTCTCTTGTTTTCGTGTTATTCTTTCCAAAGGAGATTCTCCATTGAAATTGGATTACTTAAAGCAGAACCTTAGTACAATTTGGAAATTAACGAAATAGAAATTTATTTTGTTGGGCCATGGTTATTTCCATATTTTGTTGTATTTGAAAGAGAATAAACAAAGGGTTTGGTCAATGATTGTGCTTTCTTTGAATCCTAGTGTCCTACATCTTCAGGCTTAGACTCCTGACTTTAACATGGCTACTCAAAATTCAACAAATGCTCAGATTTGGATTCGCTTTTATGATTTGAATTAGGTGTACTGGTACTCGTAAATTTTGTCTGATTTGGCTCGAAGAATTGAGACTTTTCTCAAGATAGACAGTCTTACACTTACAAGTGAATTTGGTCACTATGATAGAGTGTTGATTGATATCGATTTGGCAACTCACCTTTCAAAAACCATTATGCTAGACATGGATGGTTCTTGTGTTTTTGCTTCTCTCTTTTATGAGAATGTTCTTGATTTTTGTTTAGTTTTTCATTGTGTTGGGCATGATATTTCTAAGTGTCGCTTAGTGGAAAGAAGTTTGAGAAACAAACTACTTCAAAAACATCCACTGATAAATAGTCTAGTAATACTGCTTATGTTACTGAAAGCAGGTTGGCTCTAGTAGGATTGGTTCTCTTCAAGTGGATGATCTAGTGGCCGCCACTATTGATGTCTCTTCTTCTTTAAAGAAGGTTTCTCCTATGGAGATTAACCCTGTGAAGCCTATTGCTAATGTGGAAAAGGATTTTATATCTAGCCTCAATTTAGAATATGCTTTTCTTTTATCTTGATATTTTATATTTTTATAACGCATTTTTAATATGTTATCTATTAATTAAAAAATAGCATTTTAAAATTGCATGATGATAGTTGTTTAATTTCGTTTGTATATTATAATTATTAATTTATTCCGTAGTATTTTTAGTTTGAAAGTTATAGTTTTTTTTAGGTGAATAAGTTATCTCATACATATTTTCTATTAACAATTTTATGGATATTTCATATTTATATAGACTTCAAACTTCACAATAATGCAAAGGAACACCATTTTAAAAATATATTTATATTAAAAACAAAGTACATTACATGAATCCAAACTATTATATGTCAATGGTTTAAATATTTACGAAAATGTACTAAAACATAGAATGTGAGTTTTGTAGTAGTATGCTTCTCTACAGCTGATGCCTGTGACTTGTAAATACATAATATTCTTTGACATAACATCTTTCCTTTCCATGCCTTCTTTCCTCGAAAAGCCACTAACCATGACAACAATGTTGAATCCGGTGCATGTCTCAACACATCAGTTGTTGCAACACCACCTAGTACAAGTTACACATTACACAACATGATCATATACTATAGGCTAAAGCAAATGTTGCACAAATACTAAGCTTAGAGAGCTTAACAATCTACATAAGAACTCTATAAAATAGATTACAACATATCGAGTGACAAAAAAATCATTGCATACCTTTAAGATTAGGAAAAGTGACATACGTGAGCCATACCAAAAGAGAACTGAATGTACAAGGATTGTCCTCGTAAATGGGAGGACATAATATTTACTAAACCAAATACAAAAAGAAAAAAATTCCAAAAGATTGCAACTGGGAAGAAATTCTAGATCACTTTGAAATCTCCAAAGAAGCCCTTACAATAACATCTAAGTTAGTAAACATTATCAACTATTAATAAATCATATTGCAAAAAGCCAAGCAAGATTTTTCCTATATTACTCTCATAACCACAATAGTCTCCTAGATATCAAAATATTACAACTTTAAATCATTCGGAATTTACCCACCAAATCTATATGCTAAGAACTTTCAAAAATCTAGCTCACTCATATAGTAACGTACATAAACACCTCGTATGAACCACAAAATTAGCTAAATTATCCACAAAACTAAAAATTTCTAACATCAAAAACTATAAAAACTCATATAAGAGATCAAATTGCCAACAAATTGACAATCAATTCAACACCCATTTCACAAATCACGATTATGCAAAACAATTCACAAAAAAATCACATCCATTTAATTTTTGATGCTTCAAAAGCAACCGCAAATTCAGTTCATCATGTATGATCTAGACTTTCCACAGAGAAAAAAAAGGCCAAAGGAAAACAAGATTAACAATGAGAAAAGAAACAAGTTTGATAAACACAGTTGGATAAATCCAAAGTCAAAGTGAAGAAAAAGAAGAATAAGAAGCAAAAATCCAAATGGAAATGAGTAGTAGATTTGAAACACAGTGATATAAGGTACCCGCAGGTCCAATGGCAAGGACACGAATTGGTTCTGTGGGAGCCATTTGATCTAGATCAACAAAACAATGCGAATTTGGGAAAGTAGACTTTGAGAAAGAGAATGAGGGAGAGAGAGAAAGAGAGAAAGTGTGTGTGAGTGAGTGAGTGAGTGAGCTTTTTGTATAGAGGATGAGACACATACACAAAGAGCGCTCACCTCTTTCACAAAGCTATTCTCGTAAGTCGTTTCAGCTTCATAGTGTTTGGGTGCTCATACAAAGTAGAGATTATGGCAACCTTTCTTCTCACATTCTTTATATCCACATGCACATTTATACAAACACACACATATATATATATATAGATTTAGAAAATACGATGATAGATGATGAGAAAGACCTAGAGATAAAGAAAACAAACCATAGATTTGGCCAAGTAGGGCACGATGGATGCACTCCAAGTCCAACCAAGAGTTGTCGCACTACACAAATCCAACTAAAGAGAAAACCACCAAAAAAAGGAGAATATCAAGGGGCGATAGAGAAAATTAGAGAGAAAAAGATAAGATAAGAGTGTAACTGTGTATGAGGTGCAAAAGTAGGAGAATAGGGAGTCTACGATGCAGAAGAAAAAGAAAGAAGGAAGAAAGGAGTTCAACCCAAAATTTTTAGACCAATCGTAATTTTTTAAGTGGCGCCAACCCTCCCGCTTTTATTAAATGATGTAGTTTATTGTTAATATTTACTAGATTGTGTTCTTGTAGAATGCTACTACAAAAAGCTATTAAAAGCCTAAAATGTTGTAGTGAGAAAGTGTCTTAGTTAAGATACCAAGAGTTTTGGAGCAACTCCCCGTAAGTATAGTATCATCAACATATACTAACAAATAAAGAAGACCACTGTGGTGAAAATAAATGAAAAAAAAGGTATCAGAATAGGAGTTACTAAACCCAAATGCCATAAGAAAAACTCGCAAGGCATGATATCATGAATCGAAAGCTTGCTTAAGACTATAAATCGGCTTTCTAAGGTGGCACACATGAGAAGAGCATGAAGGATCAACATAGCCAGGAGTTGAGACATAAATACTTGTTTACGAAGAGTACCATTCATTAAAGCATTATTTACATGTAACTGCTTGAGAGGCCAACTATTAGGTAAAGCAATGGACAACACAATCCAAACTGTAGTTGGTTTAATAACAAGTCTGAAGAATTTCATAATAGTCCACACTAGGATGCTGATGAAAACCCTTTGCAACTAAGAGAGCTTTGTATCTATTAATAAACCCATCAGGATTATGCTTGATGCAACAAACTCATTTATACCCCATTGCATTCTGAATAGGAAAAGATGGAACAAACTATCCATGTACTATTTTTAAGTAACATATTATACTCATTGGTCATTGTGTCCTTCCACTTGTGAACTTGGAGAGCTTGCTTAAATGCTCGTGGTTCACTGAGAGGTGACAAGGGATGGTTTGAGGCAACAAAGAAATCAATAAATGTGCAAGGCTTGACAATATTGTTTTGAGCATGAGTACACATTCTATGTTGGAGACATGAAGGATTGTGAGTCTCACCATCAACAAGTATATGAGTTACTATATCCTGGGAGCTGCTTAAGGATGAATTCGTGAGAATAAGGGTGAAAGGTCTCAGGTTGACAAATTAGTGGTTGGGAAGGACACAACTTTGTAAGAAGAGGACTTGAAGATGACACATGTTGTACTGAGGAAGGAATGTCTATCGTAGGTATGGGAGTATAGGCAATAGAGGAAACTGAAATTATGTGATGGGGTTTGGTGATATGTAGTGCCTAGGCGCTCAGTGATGTTTTGATGTACTTTGTAATTATTATTTATAAATTGAGTATCCTATAATTTCATATAAATAGGTGTAACTCTAATTATATATTGGTTTGGGTTAATAATATAGTTGAGCCATTTTCCAAATTTAACAATCTTCTTTAGAGTATCAAACCTCTAACTCTCACGAGATTTTTTTTTCCCACTGCAAACTTGTTGACCTTACCCACCATTGTTAAATCTCTGCCAGTTGGTAGTGAGCTCTGATGTAGAAACAACAAATTAAAGAACAATAAACCCTATAATCAATCCAGTCAAAATGATCTGAAAGCTAAAAGGAGGTTGATTTCATTAAATGAGCTGAAAATGAAACTCAACGCATCCAACAATGGCAGACAAAATAATAGGCTCCCCTGCGAGGAAGACGAGTTTGATATTTATATCAGACCAACTTGAACAAAACGTCAACGTTTCACATAATGGCTATGACACATAAGCAAGTAAAAGACAAATACGGTTAAACATAGAAAAAGACCAAACGATCCTTTAAAAAGACTTTAAAATGGCTAATAACTAAGGGTACAGTTGTAATCTACTAATTCAAATAAGCTTAATTCTCTGAAATATGGCATTCGTTCCTCGTGTTGCCACCATCTTTTACTTTCAACGCATCAATCCCTTTGTCCTTCAAGGAACTCGCCCCAGGTGATTTGTATAGAACTTGAGTATTATCGGCTGGAACATAAGAACTGAGGTTAGCAACATTGAAGATTAGGAAAATATTCATATCATCTGGAAGATCAAGAAGATATGCATTGGGTCCCAAAACTTTCTGGATTCGAAAAAGACCAAGTTTCTTCAGTTGGAGCTTATGATATGTGCCTGCCAAAAAATGTTCCTTCTTTAAGTAAATCATCACCATATCATCTTCAATGTATGTCTATCTGCTGCTGATTTGTATACTAGAGTAGCTGCTTCAATTGTTGTCTTGATGTTGTTGTGAAATTGTAAATAGTTGTCGACAAATGTAGATGCACCATTGTGAATGAGACCAGGAATAGAGACCAAATCAACAGTAGCATTAGGACTTTTTACAATTTTATTTTAGGAGCCAAACCCGTAATACGATTAACCATGCTATTGTAAGTAAATTCAGCCTGAGGAATGACTGAATCCCATTACTTAGGTTTATCACTAGCTAGGCACCTAAGCATATTGCCAAGGGTTCGATTCACAACTTCAGTTTGGCCGCCAGTCTAAGGATGATAGGCACTGCTGAACTGAAGTTGAGTGTCAAACTTTTTCCACAATACTTTCCAAAAGTGATTGATAAATCTAACATCTCTGTCAGATGTGATAGATTTTGGAATGCCATGGTGTCTGAATATCTCTCTAAAAAAAGAGTGGCAACATATCTAGCATCCAAAGCTTTCTTACAAGGCAAAAAGTAAGGCATTTTAGAAAATCTATCCACAATGACCAAAATAGAGTTAGTCCTCCTTTGAGTCATGGGTAGTCCAAGGATGAAGTCCATGGACATGTCTTCCCAAATTGTATTGGGAACAGGAAAAGGGGTGTAAAGTCCTATGTTTTGAGTGTGGCCTTTAACTCTCTGACAAATGCCAGTGTTGAATGAAATGGATAATGTCAGTTTACATCTTTGGCCAATAGAATCTGCTCACAATAGAAATTATAGTTTTGTCTCTGCCTAAATGAGCTGCCAAACCACCCGAGTGTAAGTTTTGAATAATGAATTCCCTTAATGAAGTCCTAGGTACACAAAGTTGATTCCCTTTGAATAGGTAACCATCCAAGATATGGAAATCATCCACTTTGTTTTTTAGTAGGCACTACTCCCAAATAGAAGAAAAGTCTATATCAGTAGCATAAAGTTCTTTCAGATGGTCAAACTCTTTGAGGTTAAATTGTAGGATAGACAGTAGGGTATATCTTCTACTTAAAGCATCAGTCACTTTGTTAGATTGACCTGATTTATGGTGGAATGAATAATGGAATTTTTAGAGAAATTCAACCCACCTAGCATGCAAGTCATTCAGCTTTTTCTGAGAATTTAGGTATTTGAGTGGATGGTGGTCACTGTGTAAGATGAAGTCCCTTTGAACAAGGTAATGTTCCCAGTGATGGAAAGCCCTGATAACTGTACACAATTATTGTTCATAAGTGGTCCATTTATGTCTGCCTGAGCAAAGTTTCTCACTGAAAAATTCGATGGGTTTACCCTATTGGATTAGAACTGCTCCAAGGTACTAGGTGCATTACACAAACCAAAAGGCATGACCTACCACTCATACAATCCATCTCTTGTCTTAAAAGTTGTCTTCCACTAATCACCAGTCCTTATTCAAATATGGTAATAACCACTCTTGAGGTTCAATTTTGAGAAAACCTAAGAACCTTCTAGCTTGTCTAGCATATCCTCCAACCTAGGTATAGGGAATCTGTATTTCACAATAATTTTGTTGATTGCCCTGCTATCAACACACATTCTCCAAGTGGCATCCTTCTTAGGAACCAAAAGGGCAGGGACAGCACAGGGGCTCAAACTTGGTTTGACCAGTTGCTTGGTGAGTAGATCATCCACAATACTTTGAAGGATTTCATGTTCCGTAGGACTCATTTTGTAGTGGGGTAGGTTAGGAAGGCTAGATCTAGGGATTAGGTACTATGTTATGTTGTATATCCCTTATTGATGGTAGTTCATTAGGTAAATCTGAGGGGAGAGGTCTTGGATTTCATGTAAAAGTGGTTGAACTATTTTTGGGATTTCACTTTGGATATGTTTGGTTTCTTTGAGTATGATTCCTACAAGTGAGTTAGTGGATTTGACAAGTTTTTGAAATTGGGGGCCTTCAGTGAGTATCAGCAATCCTTTTGTGGAATGGGGGTTGTGAGAAACAGTGGGTTTAGCTTGATGAGGTAGGAGGATGAGCTTTTTAGTGTGACAGGTGAAAGAGTGAGTGTTGGCCATTCCATCGTGTGTTACATGTCTGTCAAATTTCCAGGGCTTGCCCAGCAAGAAATGGCAGGCATCCATATGGATCACATCACATATTATAGTGTCAACATAATTGGTGCCAATGGAAAAATTTACCTGGCACTGTTTAGTGACCTTAGTATCAACCCCATTCTTAATCCAGCCAATCTTGTATGGTTGAGGGTGCTTAGTAGTTTGAAGCTGCAAGGCTTTGACCATAGCTTGTGAGACTACATTTACACTGCTACCACTGTCTATGATGACCTCACATACTTTTCCATTGATTGTGCACCTTGTTTTGAAAATGGATTGCCTCTGATTTTGCAAAGATGTCTCACATGCATACAATAAGTTCTATATAATACACATTAACGGCTCTCCACTATCAGCTATTAATTCCTTAGTCTCCTCTGCAGGTTCCACACTAGGTTCCTCTTCTTCATAACTGAATTCATCCACCTCTTCATTGATATGTAGCACCCTTCGTTGGGGAAATTCATTAGATCTATGACCCTGCTGATTACACCTAAAACACTTGAGTGGAAAAGGTCTAGCATATGGATTGGCATTGGTAGGATTTGTTGGTTTAGGATAAGGCATAGGTTGTTTTCCAAAGGCTCGAGTAGTGTTTTCCATATATGGTTTTGATTGAGGTTGATTGGTTATGGCAGTGGTTGGATTAGAGGTTTTGGCTTATCTATATAGTAGTCAGGTTTCCAATTGGGTGGTTGTTTGTGGTTTTAAAAAGGTCAAAATAGTTTTTTTTCCACTCTAGATGCCATGTTAACAGTTGCATTTAGATTCCAGATAGAGCTCATTTCAAGCTTTTCCTGAATGGGAATGGAAATGCCATGGATGTATCGAGCCACTTGCTGCCTCTTGGTTTCTTGCAGGTTGTTTTTGGAGCTGAGTCTGTAAAATTCATCTGTGTAATCATTCACAATCCTACCTTTTTGTTGGCATCCATGGTACTATTAATACAGTACTTGGTCAAAGTCATCAAGCAATAATCATAACTTAAGCAGCTGCTTCATTCGATGCCAAGATCTAATGGACTCTTTGCCCATTCTTCTTTGATTCAACTGGAGTTGTTCCCACAAAGTTGAAGCTCCCCCACGTAGCTTATAGGCCACGAGTTTTACTTGTTGCAATTCAGAGATATTCATGTAATCAAATAGGGGGATTGAATCTGCATCTAGGCTCCACGAATAAAGATTCTTCGATTTCATCATCGGAGTTAAAAAGTTCAGGCCCGTGGTGTCTATTCTGATAATTAAGTGCAGGCCTATGAAATGGAGGGGATAGATCTACAGGATTTAGGGGTTCTGAACGAGTTTGCAAAAGATGCAGTTTATAGGGGAGTGTGGATTGTAGCTGGAAATGGTCAAGCAAAGTCTCGATCCTTAGGTTCGGCTGTGGAGTGAGTCACCAGTGGTCCTTGAGTTGGGAGTAGTAGAGATTGACGAATCTCAAGTGTGAGATTGTCAATTTTCTGCTCTACACCTCATAAAGCTACCCACAAAAATTTCAAGTTTGTTTTCTCACTGTGAACCCAGCTGCTTCCTTAATCGAAGTTGGCCATAGCAGAAACACGACAATCTGCAAGCTCTGATACCAATTGATGTAGAAACAACAAATTTAAGAACAATAAACCCTATAGTCAATCCAGTCGAAATGATCTGAAAGCTAAAAGGAGGCTAATTTGATTAAATGAGCTCAAAATGAAGCTCAACGCATGCAACAATAGCAGACAAAATAACAGGCTGCCCCGCAAGGAAGATGAGTCTGATATTTATATTAGACCTTGAACAAAACGGCAACGTTTTACATAACGACCATGACACATAAGCAAGTAAAAGACATATACAGTTAAACATAGACAAAGACAAAATGGTCTTTTAAAAATACTTTAAAACGACTAATAACTAAAGGTAGAGTTGTATTCTACTAATTCAAATAAGTTGCAACGGACACTAAGCTTAATTTCCCAAAATCTGGCCTTCATTCCCTGCGTTACCTCCGTCCTTTACTTTCAATGCATCAAGCTCTCTCTCTTTCTCTCTCTCAACTAGTTAGCTCGTGGTTTTAAATGCTTTCCAGACTCCATTAAAGTTCACTAATGATGCGGGCATCATAGAGCCATATTCTACCATTGGAGCAAAAAATGATGATTTAAACATGATGTACAAGCAAGGGATGAATGTTGTAATGATGCTCAGGCGTTGCGGAGACAAAACGAAGTAGTTTTAAAAATAAGCATCTTATAATGACAGTTTCATAATTTAGCTATTTTCGGATTATAATGGTAGTTTCATAATTTAGCTATTTTCATATTATAATAGCAGTTTTGTAATTTAGCTATTTTCGGATTTAATGGCAGTTTTGTAATATTTGCTATTTTCGTATTTTATTTATTTAGGGTTAGTTTTAAGCTTTAGGATTACTTTTTTAATTATTTTATGGTCTAGATTGATTCTTAACCTAACCATAATCTCTATATAAAGGGGGTTACTAGCTTGTAAGGAAGACAACTTTGATTATTGATTATTTAGAATATACTATTGTTTTCAACAAGACTTGTGTGTTCCAAGTGATGATAGTTCTTCTTCTACTTGTTGCATTGGAAATTGATCTTCTTATCAAAGGTATTTACTTTGTGGCGAATTTCAATTTCATTCTTTGCCTTCTAATTAGTGTTGTTAGATACATTTGATATCTAGAGGTGCTATAAGGTGGATTTTTATCTAGAGTTTATTCCATATTATCTTGTGTGTTGGGATTACAGTTTCTTTAGACTTGGGGTTCCGCATCATTTGGTATCAAAGCAAGGCCAAGATAGATTCCTATTTATCTTATTCTTTGTTTTATCTTTTTAAAGTATTTGATTAGCTTGTTGTTTTATGCGTTTTTTTTTTTGTTCTTGAGTTCTTCGTGTTCTTCATTGTTCTTGGTATTTTAGAGTACCCAAAAATAATTGTAAAAAAAAGAAGAAAAAAAAATCTGATTATATATACAAAAAAAAAAAATCGTAGCAAAAAAAAAAAACAAAGATTGAAAGTTGAAATATTGAGATTGGTTGCTTGAATATTATAAAAGTTACTTATTTCTAATTTATTTATATTTTTTTTATTCCATATTTCCTACTTTCCTAATTTATTTGTTTCCTATTCTCATAGTTTCTTATTTTCTTACTTTCCTATTCTAAATTTTTTTTGTTTCCAATTCTCATAGTTTCTTATTTTCATACTTTCCTATTCTAAATTTGTTTAGTTTCCTATTCTCATTGTGTTGATTTTATAGAGTAATTATTATTTGTTTCATTACTCTTTTGTCCTTTTCTTTTGTGCCATTTTTGCTCTAGAATTGAACTTGCTTTTATTGTTAGGTTTTAATTTTGAAATTTGCTATTTTAGTTTTATATTTTTGTTTAAAGATAATTGGTTCTGAAGTGCAACTTGGTGAACAAGACTTATGTGGTAAAAGGCTTGAGTGGTGAGCATAAAAATGGTAAAAGCCAAATTTATGTGAAACATGAGGGTTTACCATTATTGAGTTAAACACGTAAGGGAGTGTGTAAGAATGTCTAAAAGAGACGGAAATGGAGTTTCTACTTCGAAAGAAGAGCAAGTGGCAACACCGGATCCAGAGCTCTTACGACAATCTTTGGAGAGTGAGTATAGAAGGATGGAAAAGAGATTGACTTCTAGGATGGAAGAAGCATTGAAATCTAGGATGGATGAGATGATGGAGCAAATGAGGGAGATGACCATGACCATGTCCAATAATACTAGAAGGGAAGGACCACAACCTATGAGACAAGAGGTAAATATTTTCGATGAAGAAAAGTATGAAGTCTAAACCGTAAGGAGAAGACCTAGGAGAAAGGAGCCAAGAGGAGGAATGGATGATAACCTAAATTCCATTAATATGCACATTCCACCATTCAAGGGAAGAAGTGATGTCGAGGCATACTTGGAGTGGGAAAAAAAGGTAAAGTTAATATTTGATTGTCACAATTACTCTAAGGAGAAGAAGGTTAAACTAGCCGCAGTGGAGTTCACCGACTATGCTCTAGTTTGGTGGGAGCAACTTATACAATCAAGGATGAGGTATAGAGAAGATCCGGTCTCAACTTGGGATGAGATGAAGAGAATTATGAGGGAGAGGTTTATACCATCTTATTTCTATAGAGAGCTTCATCAAAAGTTACAGAGACTCACACGATGGTCTAGGTCCGTAGAAAAGTATTACAAAGAGATGGAGATGATTATGATAAGAGCCAACATTGACGAAGATAGAGAAGCTACAATGGCAAGATTTCTAAGTGGGATGAACAAAGATATTGCCAAGATGGTGGATCTACATCCATATGTAGAGATGGAAGAAATGGTCAACATGGCTATTAAAGTGGAAAAGCAATTGAGAAGTGAAGGGTCATCAAAAGGGTTTTCAAGCTCCAATTCGAAGTGGGGTTCCAACTCGAAATGGAACAAGTATGACGAAAAGAAGAGAGAGAATAACTTCGAGACCAAAGAGAAAATTGGAGATGCATCCAAGTTCAAGGATAAGAGTGCCAACTCAACAAGAGGTACTTCTAATCCTAACACTTCTAGTACTTCTAGAAATAGGAAAATAAAATGTTTTAAATGTCAAGGGTTTGGGCATATTGCTTCCAAATGTCCAAATAGGAAAACTATGTTGATGAGGGGTAATGAAGTAATGTCAAAGTCTAAGTCCGATGAGAAAAGGCCACCATTAGAGTATGATTCTAGTGAGGATGAGGATGTAGAGTATCCCGTAGTAGGAGAGTCCTTAGTAATTAGGGTTAATTCCACTTATACCCTCGGATGTTTGAAGAAATTACAACCCGCCCCTTCAGGTTTTACAAATTCCATATACCTCCCTTACTGAGGAATTCTGTCGATGACAGAATGTTAAGTATCTTACGTGGCTTACATTTGACTTAAATGCCCTTCAATTAAACCGGTGCAATAAAATGTTAAAAAACATTTCAAATTTTTTGAAAAAACGTTGGAGCCGTTGCAACCCAACAGCTAGTAGACTTTCAGATGCACCCCCCCAAATTAATAAAAATTGCCCCAGCTTTTCCTTTATATACCTATCATCAACCTTCAAAAATTACTTCAAACCTGTTGATTTCTATTTTCCATCCATTACAGTTCTATCCAAACAAAATCCACAATCACATTATAATTTCAAACATATATGATCCATTACAAATTGTGGAATGCAATCAGTGAAAATGGAAGCATCAAGTGCGAGTAGTGAAATTAATGGAGGTATAATCATATTCAAAAACAGAAAATGCCATTGTGGAAAAAATGCAAGGGTAAGGATTTCTGAATCTACCAAGAACCCATCAAAGCTTTTTTTTTTTTTTGCCTTCATGGAAAATGTAGCTACTATGCTTTCTGGACACCAGATAGAGAGGAGTTTAATATGCTTGATGATGCAAATAGTGAATAACAAAGAAGATGCAATGAAGAAATTGAAATTCCTAGGCAACACGATATGAAATCACTAAATGTAAGAATTGAAAACTTAGAAGCAATGCAAGGTGGTTTGAAGATGATGATGCTTGTAAATATGGTATTTTTTGGCATATCAATTGCTGTATTTATATTATGTGTAATGAATATGACAATATAAAAGGAAAAGTGTTTAGCAGAAAGGTGAACTAGTTAAATTCAAAAGGTTCATGGAATTAGTCCAATGAACTCCATGTCACAATTCAGGTGCTTTACATTTATCACATGTCAGGCCATTCACATTTCAGGCCATTCACTTTGGTATACAATTAATATGTGTGCTGTGTCCCAAAAATAATATTGACACAACCCTATATTTGTAATACCTATTCATGTATACCTACCCTAACATTTACAAAAAACTAACAAAAGCCTAACATAATTTATACACCTGAATTCAAAAGAAATTGAGGCTTTATGCACCTCTTACTCTCACTGCTTTTGCTGCACCCCATGGTGTTGCTGCTACTGCTCTTGCTGTCCATGGTCTTGTTGCTGTTGCTCCTGCTCTCCATCATTTTGCTAAGTTAAATATGTTATTATTCATTTTAATAAACTTGGGAAAAATAATAAAATAAAACTACCTGCAAGGTTCTCTGTTTTTTTGGACATGTTCTTTTATTATGGCCAATGGCCTTGCATATCGTGCATCTAAGGGCAATAGACCTCTGCATCCTAACAACACCTTCATTAGCATCCCTCCTCCTTGCCATTTTTGGCCTTCCAAGTCTCCTCCTATTTGTTGGAGGCTGCACCATGTCAACTTCAACTTCTGGCCACACATACTTGTCTGGTATAAGGTGGATCATACCACTATAAGTGAGGAGATAAGCTGCCCTAGTCAAACTCTTGTCAACAAATTCAGATGGGTCCAGCCTCATATGCATGATGGCTGCCATGGCATGCTTACATGGTATCTCACTTATTTTCTATGAACCACATTCACAGTGGCTGTTGTTCAGGTGTACCACAATTGTCTTGCTCTCATCCAGCAGCTCATACTCATCATTACCAGCCCATATGACCCGTAGGTTCCTTCTTGCCTTCTGAGCCTTACTAATCTTTTGTCTGACCATAGGTGGAATTTCTGTAGGCCAAGCAGCTGCCTTCCTTTCTCTTCTCTTCAAACAACCCATCACTTTTCTCCTCACAAACTCTAGCAGTTGCAGAACTGATTTGCTCCTATATTTGTTGATGAGACTATTAAAAGACTCAGTCATATTATTGGTGACGTGGTCTGCTTTAACAATCTCATCAAATGCATGCACACTCCAATGACATGTAGGGATTTCCATCAGCCATTCATAAGCTTCCAAACTTATGCCTTTTATTTCTTCCATGATGTCTTCAAAATCCTTTGCATTTGAAGACCTTGTTGCTGTCCAATACAGCTTCCTGAACTTCACACCAGGCCATTTCCCCTTAAAGTTGTTATATATATTTACTGCACAATATCTGTGTTTGTGGTTTGGAAATATCTCACCCACGGCTGTCAAGAGGCCTTTCTGCCTATCTGACATAAAACTAATTGTCCTTGTTTCATTCACCAAAACATACTCATTGAGCAACCCTAAAAACCACCTCCAGCTACTCAAGTCATCAGCCTGACATACACAGATTGCCACAGGAAATGAACTGATGTTGGCATCCAATGAGACATCAAGACCAATGAATGGTCTGCAGCCATTTAAAAACCCATCCCTCTGAGCAGGAAAGCAAATGAAAAATCTTTGGAAAATGGGCATATCAGTTAAGACATTCCTACTGGCCATTATTTGCACCATTGTTCTAGAGTTCCTAAGCCTTATGATATTTCCATATTTATGCAGCTTGGCATAGGTCTCATCGTGGTCACCCCCTAATATGGTCAATGCTTGGTTTCTAGCTCTATACAACATGGACTTCTTAACTTCAATCCCAAATCTTGATCTAACCTTATCAGCCATCTGAATTCAATCTATTTTAGGGTTATCCCTAAACTCCTCCTCAAGCTTAAAGCTTAACGACTCAGCAGTCACCAAAGGATTAGTGGTTATCTTGGTACAAGTATGCTCATCCGTATATGTCTTAACCTGAAATGAGACTCCATCAACCATGGGGGATGCATGTATCCTCCATGGACATCCATGTGCCTCACAACAAATCGTAACTCTATCCTTTTCATTTTTAATCCTCACAAAACAGAAACCTTCTTCTATTGCATAGTCCAACAGCACCTTCTTAAACTCCACAACATTATTAAAAATCAATCCCCGACACAAATAGGGTTTTCCATCAGCCCTAGGTGTGTAAATATTGCCCACCATTTTCCTAGACATCCTAGCAGTAGGGTTCTCATCCTCTGAGTCACTGCCTACAACCCTATCACCATCATCTGACTCATATAATTCAGAGTCAGAATTAATATCAAAGTTAAGCACTTGTACATCCTCTTTATCTAGTGTAGGTGGTTCTTCCTCACCTTTATCCTCATCCTCATCCTCTCCCTGACTCCACTGAAACTTTTCATTCTCAGGTGTACATTCACCTTCTTGTTCAGACTCATATAAGGGTTCTACTTCATGGTGGGGGGATTCGGAATCAGAGTGCTCAAGTTGGGGTGCAGAACTTGTCACTGCTTCAAAGTCAACATCAGGTTCAGGATCTGGTTCATGATCTGCTGCAGGTTGGGGTGCTGCAGGATGGGGTAATTCAGGTTTGGGTGCTTCAGGTTGGGGTGCAGAACTTGTCACTGCTTTTGCTGTTTGTGGTTCACTTTCAAGTTGCAATTCAGGTTGGTTGGGGGGGTTATAAATGTTTATAGGTTCTGGTTCAATAGGAATGATAGCTAGCTCTCCATCAGTTGGGTCCTCATCTGGGTCTAAGGTAGCTAATGGTTCAACCTCTATCTTAAACTTGATTCTCCTAACCCCATGTTTCTTGAAACTTTTAAACAAATATAATAGGTCCTCATCATCTTCTATATAAATACTAGCTCCTGCAGTCCAAGGTAAGCTAACTAAGACTGTCATCTTCTCTCCTCTATGGACTCTACTACCACAGCTTAAAACTTTACCATCATTTAACAGATTGATGAGACTGTACTCATCATCATCAACCCAAAATGACTCTTGTTCTTCCCCTAACATCTCAATTATAATCTCGAACAACATTGTTAGCAATCTTAAAGACAAACAATAACCATTTCTATTCAGTAAACATAAATGCCATTATTGGTGTTCAGTAAACAGAAATGACCTAGAGCATAAAACCAATAATATAAATTCAATATCAATATTAATTCATCTCAGTTGAAAGCAATATAACAAATATTAATATTAATATTAACCAGATATTAAACAGAGATCGAATAATATAAATTCATCTCAATTGAATTGTTTATTAAATAAAAAACATAGCAGAAATTCAAAAAACCAAAAACCAAAAATTCAAAAAACAAAGCAACAATATAACCAGCAATATTAATAAAAAAAACAAAAATGCAGAAAACTAAAGACCAAAAATACCACAGCGGAGAATATTAATGGCAAAACAGAGCACAAAACCAGAGCATATAACCAGAAATTCAATCTCGGAAACATAAAATATTAACTCATTACCATTAACAAAATTGAAAATACCCTAAAACACCAAAACCCTAAACACTGGTTTGGAGACAACAAAAGAAAAAAAAATAACAGAAACAACATTTTCATAAACCAGAGCACGAACCCAAAAAAAATCGAAACATTTAACCCTCTAACTATAAAATTAAATCTACTTCATAAGGAAAAAAAATACCAAAAAACAAACCCTAGAATGCATAACATCTTTCACCAGAAAGCCCTAAAAATAATGGAAAAAAAATCAAAACAGAGATAAAAATCGAAAAGAAGAAGAAGAAACCAATTGTTCAATCACCAGAACCTTGCTCAAAACCCTTCAATTTTATTCTCCATTTGCTTAAAACCCTAGAATGCACCATATCAATCACCATATAGTTTTAAAAAAAAGGGAAAGAAACAAAAAACAGAGAGGCATTCACTTACAGAGCACGAATCTTGCATGGAACATGGATGAATCTTGCTCGAAAGGCTTCTCTTTTATCTCCGATTGTTTTCATTCACTTTAGGGTTAGGTTGCGATGGCGGGAGAAGTTGGCGCCTATTGAGGTTTCCTAAGACTGACTTCTCGACTCTGGAGAAGATGAACGTCGCCTATGAACAGACATCTCTGAAATTTCAGGCCATACATTTTTTTCAAATCAACTTGATGATAAAAATACAATTTTAACCTTTCCCAGTTAAGCTTGACGGAGGCCATCCCTCTGTAAGGGAGGTATATGGAATTTGTGAAACCTAAGGGGGCGTGTTGTAATTTCTCCAAACCTTAAGGGGTATTTGTGGAATTAACCCTATTAATTAAGACGGTTTAAAATTTGAAGGTGAAGGAAGAAGGACTAGAACAAAGGGAGAATATTTTTCACACTAGATGTTTTGTGGGTGGTAAAACATGTAGTTTAATCATTGATGGGGGTAGTTGTGCTTATGTTGCTAGTACTACTTTGGTTGAGAAGTTGAGACTAATATGTGAAAAACACCCTAACCCTTATAGGTTACAATGGTTGAATGATAATGGGGAGATTAAGGTAAATAAGAGAGTGAGAGTTGTCTTTTCTATTGGAAAGTAGAGTGATGAGGTTTTGTGTGATGTAGTACCTATGCATGTGGGGCATATTTTGTTGGGTAGACCATGGAAATCCGATAGGAGGACTATCCATGAAGGTTTTCATAATATGTATTCTTTTGAGCACAATGGAAAGAAAGTCACACTTGCACCCTTATCTCCAAAGAAGGTGTATCTTGAACAATTGAAACTATCCAAAGTTTCCCATGAGGATTTGGGAAGTGAGGCAAATAAAAGAATTGAGTGTAAAGAGGCCAAGAGTGAAAAGAATAAAAATAAAGGCCCAATGGTGAGTGATTGCACTAGTAATAAAAAGGAAAGTGCAAGAGAGAAAAGTGAGAAGAGTGAAAAGAAAAGAGTTTTTATGTAAAAGGATCATGCTTATGCAAGAGAGCACTAATTCTTGTGAGGTTTAGGAAATTTTTTTATTTATGAAACTAACCTTAACCCAAATTTGCCTAGTATTTTTGTTTCTTTCTTAAAGGAATTTCCAGAGGACATGCCCAAAGGATTACAACCAACAAGGGGCATCAAGCAAGTGATATTCGAACCATGTGATTGGGTTTGGGTATATTGGAGGAAGAAAATGTTTCATAACAAAAAGAAGTTTAAGTTGGATGCTAGAGGCAATGGACCTTTTCAAGTGCTCGAAAAGATTAATGACATTGCATACAAGATTGATCTTCCATGTGAATATAATGTGTCTGCATCATTTAATGTTTCTGATCTTTCTCCTTTTGATATAGATGCAGATTCGATGACGAATATTTTTGAAGAAGAAGCGAATGATGCGGGCATCATAGAACCATATTCTACCATTGGAGCAAAAGATGATGATTTAAGCATGATGTCCAAGCAATGGATGAATGTGGTAATGATGCTCAGGAGTTGCGGAGATGAAACGACGTAGTTTTAAAAATAAGCATCTTATAATGGCAGTTTTGTAATTTAGCTATTATATTATTTATTTATTTATGGTTAGTTTTCAGCCTTAGGATTACTTTCTTAATTATTTTATAGTCTAGATTGATTCTTAACCTAACAATAATCTCTATATAAATGGGGGGTTACTAGCTTGTAAGGAAGTCAACTTTGATTATTGATTATTTAAAATCTACTCTTGTTTTCAACAAGACTTGTATGTTCCAAGTGAAAATAGTTTTTCTTCTACTAATTGCATTGGGAATTGATCTTCTTATCAAAGGTATTTATTTTGTGGCGAATTTCATTTTCATTTTTTTTCCTTCTAATTAGTGTTGCTAGATACACTTGATATCTAAAGGTGCTATAGGGCAGGTTTTTACCTAGGGTTTGTTTCATATCATCTTGCGTGTTGGAATTACAGTTTCTTTAGGCTTGGAGTTCCGCATCAACTAATACCACATATTTTTCTGTGGATCTTTGTGACTCCATTGATGTCACATTTTCATGTCCCCCATTTACTCATTCATGCTCTTTTTATGTCAATCTTGATTATGTCTACTGGTTCAAGTAAGACAACCTTCTTCTAGGATCTCTTTTAGCATTTCTATATCCTAATGTTTATCATCTAGTTGCTACCCACAAAACCTCCAGAGACATGTGGATAAAGCTAGCCATGGTCTTTGCAAAACCTTATAGGTCATGGTAAATCAAGCTTTGTCATAAACTTCTCAAACCTCAAAGGTCACGCTCGCTCTTGACCTATCTCCATGATATTCGGTTTATTGCTTATGAGTTTTCTCTTATTGATATGCCTATTCTAGATGATGAATTGGTTGTGTATGTTTTGAACGGCTTCTCCTTTTAACTTGAAGGAAATTTCAGCTACCATAAGAACCCGTGACTCTCATATGTCTTTTGAAGAACTCTATAAAAATTTGTTACAGCATGATTCCTTTATGACCCAACATCAATCCTTCGCTCCTGATGCTCTTATCACTACTCATGTAACTAGTCGTCATTCTGGTTTTCACACAGGACCCAATCAGCATTACACAAAAAACAGAGACAAAATCCTTAATTTTATGGGTCCATCGGGTCATCCTTTAATTCTACACGGAAGCTGCGATCTGGTCCTCTATCCAACTATAAAGGATGGTGTCTGTTGTGACTCATTTATGCCCACTGTTCACACAGCAATTCTCCATGGTTGATTGATTCAGGGGCTTCTCATCATGTCTTTGCTAATCTTCAGAATCTAAATTTTCATTCTAAATATGATGGCATCGATGAAATTGCAATATGAGATAGTAAGACTATCTCCACCACTGAAAAAAAAAATATTGACTTGTTTTTTATAATTCAGGGTTAGTTTCATCTATCTCTTTTAAAGTTTAACTTAAAGTTTAATTTTAATACAATTTGATTCTTTTAGTTTTAAAAATATCATTAACGATTCCTTACGTTCTAAAATGTCCTCATCTATCTTCATTATTTTATTTTTATTTTGATGAAAAATCTATCTTCATTATTGTTTCGTTCACAAGCCTCACATTAATATCATTTGCACGCCCTATTGTAATTTTTAAAATATGAAAGATTATAATGTAAATTTCAAGGGAATGAGATGAAGGGCAGTTATATTCGCACTTAAAAAATATTCTTAGGTACACTATATTCTACAAACACATATTAAATTTTGTTTTTGGTTTCTACACTAATAAAATATATCATTTTTAATTGGACGACATAGCACTATCCGGCACATGTATATTGAAGTGCAGAGATTCTTCTGATTTATACATTTTGAGCTTATATTTTCATCCGTAATTAAAAATGCGATATATGTAACATTGACAATATCGTAAATTATATTTTATAGATTATTATTAATAATTTATTATCAATATCTATTATTAATGACGGTCTACATTTTAAAATTGTCATATATATTTGACAGTAGCATGTGTATATATATATATGTGCATATATTTTTTCACTTATGTTTTCATTACTCTCGTTGATTATGTGTTATATGTAATCTATTCTATATTAGTTCGTCTTAACTTGAATAATATTATTTATGATTTTTTATCAATGAATATTTTATAATATAATAAAAAAATTAAAAATATAATGTATCTAATAATTTTTATAATGCGAATTAAGTAACCCTCCGATGAAATATACCCTATGATTTACTTTCTCTTTTTGACTTTTTTTATGTAAAAGCTTGCCCTTTTTGACTAATCATGGAGGGTGGAAGAGTTTTGGACAATCAAACTTATATTAATATAAGGTAGAAGTGAGGTGAGAGCACTGCCTCGGAATTGTAGTTAAATATTATTTGTCTTATATATTATTTATTTGTTTTTTGTTTAGATTAGAAAATAGAAGTGATATTGGTGATGACTGCTGACATCACTGATAAAGCAAAAGAGCGTGATGATCAACAGACGTCAGCAGAACTTAAAAGCTCCATTTGGTGATAATGATATTATTGAATATATTTCTAATTATGTAGAAATGGTCAGGTCAAGCACTGTTGCTGCTAGAAATTCCTTTCGAATATTGACATATTGGCTGCACAACAGATCACCTTGACCTCTTGAAATACATATTGGGAGAATACCAAACGGGGAGCTAATTTTCAAATTGAGGGGCTTTGAAAAGGTATGGAAGTGTGGCACATGTGTTGGCCCTTTTGCTATTGTTTGAAATTCGTACCTAATAAATTAAATTCATTCAATACTCCATCATTGCGTTGTAGATTTGAATCCTTATTAACTACCATGTTGGAAAACTAGTGTCTATATGACTGAAAACAATAAGACCTTGATCGAGGCCCAGTTCTGCAAGAATATTGACTCCAATTTATTTGTTTATTGCTTCTTCTTTTCTTTTGTTTTCTGTGGAAATTATACATCGTGTGGAAATTAATGGAATATGTGGAAACTATATGCCAAAAGGATTCAACTTAAACACCAAGTCCAAGTCAATTTCATCTTATAAATTCCACCCCCTTCAAATATTCCTCTCCTACAAAGCCTACATAAGTATTCTTTTTTTGGTATCTTAGCAAAAAAAAAGTATTCTTTTTTTGGTAAAAGCCTACATAAGTATTCATTCATACAGAGTGAATTCAAAAATATTAGTAAAAGCGGCCAATTTAAAGCAATATTTTGTTTTATTGGAGTCATTTTATAAACACTATTACTAATAAAGTGAATTTTGAAAACACACACACATATATACACACACACTAACTTGGATAGAATATATATATATATATATATATATATTTGAATAAAATATGAAAATTATACTCAATATATTATTTTTTATTTATGTTAAGATTGTGATATTCAAATTCAATATCATTATTTCAAAAAAACAATAATTTTGTCACTAGTTGTCTCTGTGTGGATCTCTACACATTAAATTCTAAACTTGTTTTTAATTTATAAGTATCGCCCAAAAAAAATTGAATAATATAAAAGTAACTATAACATATTACAAAATTAAATGAGATAAATTTAATCTAATAATTGCAATATTAAAAAAAAATTGAAATCGAAAACAATAAATTAAAATTCGATTAAGATGAAAATATATTGTTAATTGCAAACTAAAAAGGCAAATAAATATATATGTAGTGGATTATTAATAGTTTGGTATATAAATATATAACAAAATTTAAATTAAATATACAATGCAGAACTACTATATTTGTTATTTATGATGTTGTAAAATATCAAATATATTATCTTCATAATAAATGAGTGATTTAAAAAAACTAAATGTTAAACTATTTAGTCTATCTTTTACATTACCTTTATAATAAATAATAATTTAAAAAGNCTATATAATCAATTGAGGAAGGCCACTCTTTTTTTCCAGTGCTAGATAAATTTAGGCTTGTTATAAATATTATTTTCTCAACAATGTTGGGAAAGATTTTGAGTCTCGTGCAGCCTTGAAAATACAATGTTCTAAAATATTTGGACACTAGATTATTTGGAACAGCACTGAGGTTGCTGCAGTGTTGAGCATCTAATGTAACCAACTTAGTAAGAAATCCAGCAGACTCATGAATCTCAACTAAACTTGCACAGTGGTCAACATATAAGCTCTCGAGATTTGGTGCCGTTGATAAGTCAGGGATTTTTCTCAAGAATTTAGAGCGCCTAAAGTTCAAAACTTTTACTCTTTCAAATTCTGCAAACAAAAGATAAATAAAAGAGAAAAAAAAGAAAATGTAAACAAGCTAGCTATTCAAGAACATGACAATGTAATTATATTAAACTATTTACATAACAACTGCACCTTGAATCATTGGTCAAGTTGATGAATATGATTATGTGGCATGTTGTGTGTAACAAGTTGTTAAAGTGGGGAACTAGTATCCAGGAAAATCAATTAACCTTGACTGATTAGGAAGGTATCCAATGGCAGTAGAAAGGACTACATTAGGAAATATAAGTAGCCGAAGCCTTTTCATTTTTTCGAATGATGTAGGATTCAAGAATCGAATTCTCTGCCTAGGCGACTTCAGCATAATTCCTTCGATTGAATTTGTTGCCTAAATAGTTCAAAGGGGATAAAACATATAAATTATCATATCAAAAGTACAATATGTAACAAAATTATGTTACAAGTTATTGCAAGGAGATTGTCGATGGCTCTTACAGTGTTTTTTGTGAAAACATGAAAAACATCGTCTGGACACCATAATCTACTGCGTTTGCCAGCTTCAAGAGATTCCCGGCAGACAATTTCCTTACCCACTTCTTCTATCAAGTTATGCATTTTTAGCTCATTGCCCTCTGTATTTATAAGAGACATATCTGAAAGAACTTTGATTGCTATGATTGGGCAGAAATTACTGCTTCCAAGTACTTTGATAACANAGAAATATATTATATATGTATATATATATATATATACAAAAGCTCTATAAACCCTAATAGTCGGGGTTTATAATGTCCCCGACTATGGGGCTTTTAGTAATTGGCTTTTGAGTGGGCGAGAAATCAGCAGACCCTTCTGACCGAGCACACCTAACTGCTGAAGTCCCCATCTATGCGCACCAGACCCTTCCTTCCCTAGCACGTCGAATCTTCGAATCTCCTCCCTCCCCAGCACAGCCTCGCTGAGTCTCGCCTCCGACGATCTACCCCCCACTTTGTTTTATATTGGCTACTTGTTTACCATTATCATAATAAAAGACATTGAATAAAAAATTTACTGCTAAATTTAATAAAATGCTAGAAAATCTTATTATCACCATTATTCAAGCTGCTTTCTAACGTATTATACAAAACCAGCGGAAATATTTAGGAAAAAAAGAGTTTAGTTAGTTTCATAAAAAGAAAATATATTATATACATTTTAAAAGAAAACCCAGAAGCCAAAGAAAGCAAAGAACGTGAGGAAATGAAAAATTACAACTAAAAATAATTCATCAAAGAAATAAAAAATTACTAATTCCAACAATCTTTTCTTTAAATAACCATGTTTCTTTTACTCCAACTAAAGATGAAGCACACGAATGTTATTATTAAAATTAATTATTTTGACTCAATTTGACTGATTATTACAGAGCTGCTTGAATATCTAACAAAAGTTACAAATTAATTACGCTTCTGATATATACCGGCTTACAAAAATAGTGAATATCTAACAAAATTACTACTTCTTTCTGTTTAATTCCCACAGCAATGCCTAGCAACTCTTCGAGGACAGCAGAAATTTCATAGTACAGAACCTTGTTTTCAGTTGGGCGACTCGAGATCGGGGATGTGAGCGGTTGGGGAGCCTCAGAGATTCGTCGATTGAGGCTGGGGTGAGCGGGATCAAAAAGGTTGTGTTGTGTGCGGCAGCTGGGGAGGGAGGAGCTTCGCCAATCGACGGGGGCGAGGCTCTATGCGCGGCTGGGGAAAGAGGAGCCGATCGTCAAGCCAGGGTTCTGTGCACGGCTGGGAAAGGAGGAGCCGATCGTCGGGGGCGAGGCTCGGCGAGGCTGGAGAAGGAACCAAGGGTCTGGTGCGTGCATATAAAGGCTTCAACAGTTAAGGTGTCGGGGATGTAAATTTGCTACTCGGTCACGTGAAAATCACGTGGATGGTCAAAGATTTCAATTGTTGACCAAGATGGGCGCTTCCTCCTTAAATTGCAAAGTCAAAATTTAAAAGACAAAAAAATCCACAGTCGAAGACGTTATAAATCTCAATTGTTAAAGTCTATAGAAAATCTATATATATATATATATATTTAATTTTGCTATAGCATCCAACAGTTAGCTTTACCACTTCTTGACAGCTCAACTGCTCTTCACAGTGGTTTTTTTTTTTTTTTTTTTTTTTTTTTTTNTTTTTTTGATGTTTTTAGCATTTAAAATTATTAAATTTAAAAATAAAAATAAAAAAACAAAAAGTACCTGTCGGAAAATTCCAATAATTAAGGTAGGTAGCCCACTAAATTCAGTATTGTACCACAAAGGCTTATATATACATACTAGTAGCCCACTTCATGCATGCATACATATATATAGAGGCCCACAAAGGCGTTCAAATGATCGGCTTGGTAGGATAAACAACAAATAATTAAACTTGCATCAATATATATGCATCAGACCCCAACTGTTTATAAATACAAGATGGATCTTATCCAACCAAAAGTGCCCTTAAGAAAGCTTCACAGTGAGCGCTCTCGAAGAAAATAAAATGCCCACCATTAGGAACCTCATGATAATGAATCCATGGAAGCTTCTCTGAAATATAGCGGTTCAGCTTTCGAGGAATAATCTTATCTTCATAGCCTTGCCAAATGTGTACTGAGCCACCATTTTCAGGGAATGGATTGACTATGTCCAGCAGATCAAATTCCCATTTTCCATAACCGACCATTAAGTCTCGGTGCAGAGATTCATGAACACCTTGCTGGGCTATCTTCTCCTGATTGAATTACCAATTACAAGAAACAGAAAGAAGCAACATCTTAATTGGTATTTGAATATATATATATATATAGGTTTTGCTACTATGGGCTCTGCAACCGTCCGATGTATACAATTAGGCAAATTTGATACGCAATTATGTGCATCAGATGGCTGCAGTGGACTGTCGCCTACTGAGTGATGGAGTGTATTGCCTATAGTAGCAGCTCTGCTATGTGTGTGTGATAGACAATGAATTAATTAAATTTAGTTGATGACCAACAGCTTATTAATTAAACAGAAGAATTTTGTGAAAGTGGTGTTTAAAATTCTGTATATAACTGAATCCAATAATATATAATGTCTTCAAAACTACATAATCTATCTTAACAAAATCATCTTTTTGATTTTGGTGCATGCATGTTAATGGGAAAAGCATAAGCATTTGCTACCTCACCAATAGTCGGCGTTTCTGATAACCTCTTCAAGATCTCTACATCTTTATTGGTGAAAATCGCCATACTTCCCGCTGTAATACTTAACGATGGGAACCATCTCTGAGTCATCCACCAATAAGCCAACCAAGGGATGTAATGTGAAATCCGGAATGTCCATTGATCTGATTTGGGCAATCTCCTAAGGGACTCCCTAGCGAGAGGAGCAGGAAAACAAGACCACCAGTAATTCACGAAAGGAGATACCAGAGCAGCTCCTGACAATCTGCAGAGTCCAAAACAATGGAATTCAATAGAGAAGAAAAGCAACACTTATATAGCAAAGAAACAAAAGAACAATATGAATTTGGACCAAATATCATGCCTGTGGTGTATGTATTTTAGACAGCTCCAAACAGGATATGCTCCCAGTGACAATCCAATTAAGTAAAACTTAGATCCAATTTGCAACTTATCAGCTAGCTCTTGAATATCAAATGCTTCGCTCTTCACTGAACGTGATGGGTATGGATCACTTTCTCCATAACCAGCTCTATCGAAAAACAAGAAGTATATCTTTAGCTCATCTATTAGTTCCTGACAATCAGATCATACCAGTGAATTTTACCAATATTTAGCACCTTAGGATACAGAATTGTATAAACATTATTCAACTTCTATAAACAAGGCTGTAAGCGACCAAAACATATACTAGATTGTATTTAGGACCAAAAATATACTAAATTTTGAATTGTAACACCTTAACCTCTCTCTGACTCTCTCTAAACTGATGTTCGTATACAGTTCTGTCAGTTTTTAAAATCAGACCAAAGAAGTCAATTCTCCTTAAAATTTCCCTGGCCAGCTGAAAGCTGGATGTTACTTCTCTTACTATAAGGTAGTGTCGCAGACTATTGGTAAAGTATAATTATAGTAACAAATTTAAAAACCAAGATTTAAAGAGAAATTAATTAGCAAACCATACATGAAATTTTAAAAGGCAGAGTGAGTGAGTTATTTACTTGAGGAATAGGTAAACTCAGATCTTTGGAGCTGTTAAAGCCATGAATAACAATGATCTTGTATTTAGCCTCTTCCTTTGGAACTCCAGACTCCCTGTAGGCCAAATGCCTCCCATCACTGAGCTTCACTCTAGGAGAATTTATAGGAGGACCATTTGGTGACCCACATGTTTTTGGAGGGGGAGGCTTTAATAATGCATGATAAGCCCACCCGATGAAACCCAATGTAGAGGCCACTGCTATCGATACTAATATCATTGCTACGTGATAACTAATAACAGGATAGGACCAAGTCAGCTAGCAACATGATCATGTTATAAATTTAGAACAGAGTATAAAAGGACAATGAGATCGTCTTTCTTTTCCTAACTATTCAAGTTCTCTATCTGGAGTTTAACCAAAAGTTTACTTTAGGTTTTTCATACAGTATAAGTACTCTGAATGTTGTTTAAAAATAAATAGATAAAGAACAATTATATATACTATTTCATACGATTATCCTTTCACAGAATTTATGCTTTGGATCTTGTTCACGGCAAACAATTTAAAATAGCTGCATTTTCTTCTATATTGACTATGAGTAGTTGCTAGCGGGAAAACTCAGTGTAAAAGGAAAAGAAAACTTAGCAAGATCTTAATCACAACATGCTAGTTAAACTAATGCATTCAAATTGTATTAGTAGAGTTCAATATGAAATATATTGAAAATGCAGCTAAGTACAAAGCATCAGATCAGCATGAATTCCAAACAATTACCAGCTTAATTTATATTTTACAAACAGACATATGAAAATTTTTCTATAAAATATCATGCAGCAGCAATAATGAAAATAAATGAGCAAAATATATATGAGAAAATACATTTTGGTGGCAAGATTAATGCTTTATAGTCAACTCTGTAAGCATGCATTCAATGAGAAATCCCAATATATATCTATATTTTACCATGCCACTGACACCAGAAATTAATTAAGTAAAATTTTACAGTTTGTCTAAACAAATTGTGAAATTTGCTCTGGCTAGCTTTGTGGAGGTCATTATTTCATTACATAATGCCTCATAAACCATGCAAAAAAAAGTGTGCTAACTTCTTTTTTAGTTCTTCATTCTCCCCCAAATGCATGTAACAGTGAATTTTCACTATGAAAGTTGTCCTTAGAAAATGATAACACTTTTATTTAAAAAAGAAAAGAAAAATAATAACACTTTGAAGACCTAAGTTGATGTAAATTACTATTACCTAAGCAAGTGTCTCAATAACTTAGCTTCCTGCTTCCCTTATGTATGTATGTATGTATGTATGTATGTATGTATGTATGTATGTATGTATGTATGTATGTATGTATGTATGTATGTAGCCCTTCTATAGTCACGACACTGTTTTATGATAAGGATGCTACTTATCTGCCCTTAAATTATTTCAAAGACAGAGATTTAATGAAGTCTCTCGGTGGACTATATGAGTTTGGTGTTTTACTAAAATCCTATAAGGGCAAAAATTTACAGAAAGAGATATCAGAACACGATATTTCTACAAGGTATGGATGAAATCAGGTATATATGCTTTTACATTATTTAATTATAATCTTGATAATTGGGTTCAAGTAGAAAAGATATGGATCAGTAGCCTCACTGATATCCCCTTTCCAGATATCTTACTCTTGCCAATTAGTTATTTCTTGTTTCGATGAACAAGTGCAGGATTGCAACCGAAATCGTTGCTATAGTGTGTAATTTTTACAATTAAGTTAGGAAATTCACTACTAATCATGTAAGCCAATTGCTTAAAGTAGAACTGAAGGTTTATTAACTGGTTCCAGGACTAGATTGTTTCTATTCTAGAAATCAAGTGCAGGACTTATGATTGCTTTTGTTTGTACTTAAACTTCAGCTAAAACAGTCGATCATCTGTAGATCAAGATACCGATCGAATTGTTATGAAGAAAAAATATAATAATCTTAAAACAGATAATTACATCAACATATATATATATATATATGTATGGGGAAAATTTCAAACCCAAATCTCCTCGAATATAACAATTAGCCAAATACCAGATTTGATCGGTAATAAATAGATAAAATATAAGATTTGCCACATAAGAGTTATGTATGAATGCAAACCAGAAACATCATTTGATCCTTTGCAATTATATAATATTTCTACATTCACAAAATGAGAAACTGCTGCTTCTAAATCAGGACCACAAAACCAAACAAAAAAAATGCAAGAAGTTGGAATCGCCTCAAATATATATTAAAGCAGAATTTCTTCAGCAAATTGAAGGAACATCATGAAAAAGTAGTTTGGTAAAGTTTAATTTTGCAGTAAGAAAGAGAGTAGTAATACCTGAATAAAGTGGGAAATGGGAAGTGGGAAATGGGTTGCGACTTTCTTCTCTTTTATGGTGTTAGCCTTTGCTGACAGAGCTGAGACCTTCTTTCTCGTCGACCCAGCAGCAGCGCTGGGGCCCATACCTTAATTTCCACTACAAGACAAACTATAAACAAGACCTTCCAGGGAACCAGAACCACAAAACTACAAGGAATTGCAAAATGATATTTTAGTAGGAGAAAGGAACACGGAAGTGGGTGAAAGGTGATTTACCACAAAAAAAAAAAAGTGGGTGAAAGGTGAATAATAAAGTCTCACATGCAAATTAAAATTGCATTTATGGTTTCTGAATTTTTATATAGTTCACTTTGCCAAATAAAATTTTAGAATGGCGCAGTACTCATACGGCTAAAAAAGTATACACGCACACTCTCAGCAAAAAAAAAGTATATACGCACACTTGGGGATGGAGGGATTTTCTTCCCGATTGAATTAAATTGTGGCTGTATTTTTAATATTTTTACCACTTAATCAAATTTATAAATAACATATATACTAAAAATGTTATTTTATTCGTTCTCGCTAAAGATGTAAAAATGGGCAGACCGCACTAGCATATCATGAGTACGACACGTTACAAATCGTGTCATATTGAGCACGAAGCACATAATATTCCGTACACGGCACGACACGATTTCTATAATAGATTAGGAACGGCACATGTACGTGATAGGTCGAAAACGGCATAGGCACATGGCATGTCAAACACGGCATATGCACGTGACAGACCAAGCACCTCACAAGCATGGCACAAGCTAGGCACGTGATGAGTTAGGCAACACAAGTACATAACAAGTCATACGGACATACATACTAACAATTTGGACAAAATACAAACTTAGCACGATCCAAACAATAATAAATAATTTATCATATAAAATATATTATATAAAGAGTTATTTTACAATAATGATTGATGTGAAATTATTCTATTAAAAACCTTCACATGGAAATAGATAAATTTATTAAAATTATTTCAATTTATTTTTTTAAAATATAATAAATTATGAAATTAAATCATATAAATATGCATATTTATCAATTTGTTATTATTTTAATAATATTTTATAATTTATTTTAAAAAAATTTAAGTTTTACTTAATTTATTTTTAGTAACTAATGTTCAATTTTTTTTAAGAAAAATATTTTTTATGGTTATTAAGTATTAACGTTTAAGTTTGTTGTTACTTATATTTTGCCACTCTCATAATTTTTATTTTAAATAGCTTCATTTGTAATTGCCTTTTAAAATTTTTGAGTTTTAAACTTTTTTATTTTTTTGTNATGTTTGCATTCCATGAGTTTTTTTTAGAACTTTATTTTATAACACATAATAAAAAGACAAAATATCAATTAGTAAATACTTGAAGTTTATGTTGGTTTGCATTTTGTGTCTTACTCTATTTGATTTTGTAAAACACAATTAAAAAGACAATATATTAACTTTAATATTTATTTCCACCCATATAAGGGCAAAACAGATATTTTACAAATCAATTTATTTCAAAAGTAAAATTTTAAAATACAAATTAAGTGTTGGGGTGCTAAGTGTGATGAATCTTGAACCTCAGAGGGCTGGAAAATATCTTAGCAATCCTTAGGGGGTCAATGATATTCTGCCATAGTTTGCAACTTTGGAGTATTGCCATTTTTCATAAAAATGAATAAATAATTATACTTCATATATACTATTTCATTGTAGAATCTTATGTACAAATCTTTCTGATGCTTATGTAATACTATTAGGGATAAATTAACGACAAACTGTATGTACCTAATATGATACTTACAAAAAAAATAAAATAAAAGATTATGTATTTCATTATCTACTTATTTGCTTGTCTATATGGTTACAGGTATACAATGACATATAAGAATCCTAAATACAGCTTGACTTATGCAACTGTGAAGGTAAGAGTATAAAAACCTTATACTGTGCCTTAAATAGTATTTTGTCAATTTTGGTAATAAGTATTTTGTCAATAATGATTATCTAATAAATGCGTTGGTAATAATAGGGAGCTGGCCACTCTGCTACTGAGTATAAAAGTGAAGAATGTTATGGCATGTTTCAAAGGTGGATCAACAATTATCCTCTCTAGCTAGCTGCTCACATTAGGTAGTGATGTGGTACTTGATTTATTAATACTAGTATTTTATTTAAGCAATCTATACTATATATTCTATTTATATGTGTGTGTGTGTGTGTGTGTGTGTTTATCTATATATATATATATTGACGCACGTTTGTGTTTTGTGTTGCTGATTTTGTGTGAGAGACACTGCAACCTTGTGGAGTAGTTGAATAAGAAAAACCAGTGGAAATAGGAGTTTAGCCATTAATTCAAGCCCAACAAACAGGTCATATCGAGATTAGAAATCCAAATAAAATCCCACAATTTAAGCCCATTAGTGTTTCCGTTTATCTTGGCCCAAAATCCATTATTTTATTCTATTTATTTTTAACTTGCCCGCGATAGCGCTATAGGCATGCTTTTTTTTTTTTTTTTGNTTATAAAAATATTCAATATTTACATTGGTTAACTATATATGTAAAAAATTAACTATTATTTTTATCAAATAATTTTATGTTGGATGGTAATTTGTAACTATTAATTTTCCATTGATTACGTAATATTAATATTTATGTTATTTGCTGTTAACTAAAAATGCAAGATAAGAGCTTTTAGAAAAAACAACAGTTGGAACTTTTGCTAAATAGAAAATAAAAGTGAAAAAATATGAGGATAAGAAATATTAAATAATTATTTGTTAACACATGAAATTGCTTTCAATTGTTTATTTGTGAACATTTTTAATTTTTAGCCATCATATTTTTTTTTAGGGTAATTAGTAGCATAAGCATTAAAGTCTATTGGTTTTGTATTTATATATTTAAATTTATATTAACTGTTCATCTATTACTCGGTGTTTTTTTTTTTCGCATTAACTGTCCATTCATATATATTTGTTGTTATTTTAAAAATATTCAATATTTACATTGGTTAACTATATATGTAAAAAATAACTATTATTTTTATCAAATAATTTTATGTTGGATGGTAATTTGTAATTATTAATTTTCCATTGATTTTCTAATATTAATATTTATGTTATTTGCTTTTAACTAAAAGTGCAAGATAAGAGATTTTAGAAAAAACAACAATATGGAACAATTGATAAATAGAAAAAAAAAAGTAAAAAAAATATGAGGACAAGAAATATTAGCTAATTATTTGTGAACAGGAAATTGCTTTCAATTGTGTATTTGTGGACATTTTTAATTTTTAGCCATCATATTTATTTTTTTAGCCAACATTAGCAAAATATATAGCTTCAGTTAAACAACTTTTTACTTTTACTGAAAATGTTAGATTTGAATATTTTGTTAAAAATTACTTACAGCCTGCATATTTTAGTGTTTCAATAAATACTATTAGATCTGATTGTTTAAAAATTTTTAACGATTTAAAAAATAACTTGATATGTGATTTTTCAAAGTTTAATGGTGTAATTTGTTTTACTTCTGATTTGTGGACTTGTGCGAATATACAAGGTTATATTTACATTACTGCACATTTTATTGATTCTAATTGGATTTTGCATAAAAAAATTATTGTTTTCCATTTGTTAGAATATCCTCATAATGCTAGTGCAATTTTTTAGAATATGATCGATGTATTTAAAGAATATGAAGTGGCAGATAAAGCTTTTAGTATCACTTTTGATATTGCTACTTCCAATATTGTTGTCATTGATATGTTTAAGAAACATTTACAACCACCTTATGATGTCAATTTTTTTATATGCGATGTGTATGCCATATTATTAATTTAATTGTACAAGATGGTCTCGAATTAATCAATAATGAATTGAATCAACAAGGGAAGCCATTCTTTATATATCTTCATCTCCTTTTAGGCAACAAATTTTTTTTCCCTTGTGCAAATCATATGGCTTGAATTGCATTAAGTTTAAGATGGATATAAAAGTTCGTTGGAATTCTACTTTTCTTATGTTAAAATCTTGTGAAAAGCATCATATGGTAATTAGTGAATTTTATAACAACAAGCTTAATGATATTGTTTTGTGTGAAGATGATTGGAAAATCATATTTGCATTTATGAAATTTTTAGAAGTATTTTATAATGCTAAAACGGCTTGCTCAGGTATTTTTTACCCAACTTCTTGAATTGTTCTTAATCACTTATGTAATATAAGTGCAACTTTTGCTAAATATAAACGTGATATAAATTTTTCAAAAATTTGTGAAAAATTGGAAGAAAAGTTTAAAAAATGTTGGGAATGTGTACCCTCAATTTTTAGAGTAGCTGCTACAATGGATCCTAGAATTAAATTAGTTGGAGTTGAAGTGTTACTAAATGATATTGCTTCAAATTTGAATTTAGACATTGTTATTGGTGCAAATGATATTAATATTTTGTTAACAAATTTATACAATATTTATGCATCAAAATTTGGCAATTGTCAAAGGCCCACTTCTACTTCATTTCCTTCAAAGTCTAATGAATATTCTTGGACAATACTTGCAAAAAAAAAGGAATACAAAAATCAAATGTTGGTTCTTTAAGAAATGAACTTTATAAATATTTAGATACTGATTTTATGGATTTTTTTACTCAAGAAGAGTTAGAAAAATTTGATATATTAGCTTGGTGGAAAAATTTGATATTTTACTCATGAAAGAACTTTTCCTGTAATTTCCATCATGGCACGTAATCTATTAACACCTCCAATGTCTACTGTAGCATCGAAATATGCTTTTAGTGCAGGTAATTGAGTATTCGATGAGCGAAGAACAAGGCTAACATGTAACATCCCGTTTTAAGAAAATAATAGAAAATTTACAAAGTTGACCAAGTTTGACCATGAGTGGGTCCAGGGTTGACTTTTGTGTGGTTATGTTTTGGCTTTGACTGTAGTACCGTTGCGTAGACTAGTAGTATGCCTGATTTGGAGCTAAGACCGAGAAGTTATGGTTCAAATAGTGTGAGGGGCATTTTGGTAACTTTGCAAAGACTCAAATGACCTTCTTAAATTTTCCAGAAATTTTCGAAAATAACAGACCCCCCCTAACGCTGGTTTCCTTTCCCCGTAGCCCCACCCCACTGCCTCAGCCTCCTTCGCCGGCAATGGTCATTTTTCGGCCAGCTCGGGCTAGAAACTACACGGAACTTGAAGCCGGCGACCTCCCCAACTCAACGGCTCCAGTGACCACCTGTGGAAACGCCCAGGTTGCCGGATAACAAGAGAAATCTAGTCAACCCTCTAGTCTGCAATCGCCTGGCTCTGGCGAGAAATCAGCCAACCCACCACTCGAGAATTGAAGCCGGCCACATCCTCTACCTAGCAAGGCCGGCGAGTGCCCGTGAAACTGCCAGATCGCCGAAAAACACGAAAAGCAGGTAAGTACTATTTGCCCCTGTTTGCTAGATTCTGGTGAGTTTCCAACGATGGATCACTCATTTCCCCCTAATTTGGACCCTAGGAACCCAATTTTATCATCAATTTGGTGTAATTCTCCTTAGTTCGAACGAATTGAGGAGATCCTTTTTTGGCCGTGAGTTTCAAACTATTTTCCAGCCACTGCCGGCGGATATTTGGTAAATTGAGTTTACCACTGTATTATACTCTCCTCAAGCTTCATTCAGATATATAATTTGCATATTATTGTTGTGTATTTAGAATTTGCTTAATTTTGAATTAGGTTTGTGATTACTGTTGAGATTGGACTGTATTGGAAAGTTTCTTTAGTAATTCTTGATGCTGTTAGATTCCTATTGATTATTAGGAGCCAATGGAGGGATCAATTCCATTAGGTTGTAAGCATTTGAAAAGCTGTAATTGTGGAGCATTAGAAATTGATTGAGAGTGTTATTGCTGTGGATTTTAAATAATTGATGGAGAAATTGTGGCTTGAGTTTAGTTGAAATACTGTTTGACTGTTTGAAGACTTGAATTATTCAAATTATTTTGAGTATTGTTGCGTGTCGGGTAAAGTAGATATAAACTGAGAAATGATTTGTTTTTGGGTTTGTTGTTTCGAACTTGGCAAAATAAGTATCATTAGATGTTGTTTCTTGTAAGTTATTTGACAATATTGACTTGCATTTTGTGTAACAAATGGTTTGGTTGGATTAGGGGTTTGTGATATTATTATATGATTTGTTTTGATTGAATAGACATTTAAATTATGCTTATTAAATATATTATATGATTATTTAAATGCTCACCGAGTCTTGATTTTATCTATATTTGTGATTTTTATGGAGTATATTTATTTGGAATAAATATGAAATTAGTGTTTTAAATGTTTTCGGTGATTTATGAGATTTATGAGATTTTTATTTATTTCATAATTTTGAAAAAATAATAATTTCAAAGAAAAGTTGTGGCTTTTGTGGAATTTAAGAACTTTTGGAGCAATTTTCGGATAGTCGAAAGATTTGAATATTTTCAAAAAAAAAAAAAAACTTTCCAAGATAGAAGATTTTGAAAAAATTGATTTTAAATAAAATGATTGAGAAATTGATGAAATCCGATGAAAGATGATTTTGGAAATGAGTTTAAGGGGTACCACACAGTATTGATATGTTGATTGAGATATGTTGGTTATCACGCGCGCTATTATTATATTATGCCATCCTCTATTATGGACAAGTGTCGGAAGAAAGATGATGAGGATCCTGCCACGATGTATTTGGGATGCAGGTACGTTGTAATAAGTTATAACCCCCTCCCCCGCATGTGGTGCCGTCAGGACGCTGAAGGTCACACAACACACTATTATGATATTATATTACTATATTATGCCATCCTCTGCTGCGGACACGTGTCAGGATAGAGATGATGAGGATCCTGCCACGACGTATTTGGGATGCCGGTCTGTCGTGATGAGTTATACCCCCTTCCCCCGCATGTGACGCCATCAGGATGCTGAGGGTCACACAACACGATACTAGAGTGTGGAACTAGTTTTGATATATAATATTTGATTTCATGGGTTGTGGCCTATCTACTTGACATATTATGGTACTAGTTTTGATATATGATCATTAATTTATGGTTTTAGATTGAGTTTTGAATTTATGGGTTGTAATCCACCTATTTGATAATTATGGATTGTGGCCTTTCGATTTGGCATTTGATGAAAATATGTTTGACAAAATGAATTTAAATGTCTTATGGAATATCTTTTAAAGTTCTGGTGATTGATCTGTGATTTTAAAAGATATTGTTAAATTAAGTTTTCACCCCTAAATTGTGTTATAATGATTTAATGATATTTGAAAATTAAACTAAGGGTTTTGGCCCATCGGCTTAACATTTTTGAGAATATGTTCAACACAATAATTTTTAAATGTTTTAAGAAGTTGAAGTTTATTTATAGAATTATGTATTCTGATATTACTTGAAAGCCGTACTAATTCTATTTGTTATGTATGTCTATACATACCTTCTCTTACTTTTATATTTGGTTTGAATATGTATTAAAAACTACAGGTAGCTTGATCCCTATTAATAAGAGTATGTAGGCAGCTTAGGTTTCATACTGAGTCCAGCTACGGAAAATATAAATGATGTATTTAATTGAATGTTAAATGATTTACCGAGATGTGGTTTCTGATTGGGAAATATTTACTAGTAGATTGGATAATGTATAGAAATGCTTTTCTTTGCATGATCGCAATTATATGTATTTGGGAAGTGTTGTATAAACATAAGAAATGCTGCCGAAATTTTTAATAAAATTTCTGGCAGTAGAGATATTTTCCCGATTATTGAATTTTGTTATTTTTTCATAATGGCTTAGTAGAGATAAATAACTGCTTATTGGCTTAATAGAAATATTATGTCATGTAGGCAGGATCCAGGTGGTTTGGGTTCTGTCATAACACCAGATATTTTAGACTGTCTTATGTGAATGAAAGACTGGAATGATGGAAGATCTAGAGCTCAAAATTGGAAAGATAACTTAATTGATTATTTTTCAAATGTAGATTTAAATTCAAATATTGATTTGGAATAAAATATATAAAATAAAACTATTAATATTTTTTTATTATTTTTTTAGTTGTAAATACTTATTGTGTTATCTACCAATTAAAAAATAAAATATATTATTTAATTGTTAATTTAATTTATTTTTAATATTTATTTTGAATAATTTTTATTGAACTATATAATTTATATTATAAAAAATATGCAACATATAATTGGTACAGGCACGGGCATGATCCGTGTCTGACACAAGCACGATATGTGCCCGACATAAACACGGCACAAGTACATAAGTGCTTGGGCCAACAGCACGTTTGGTACGGCACAAAAAATAAATACGCTGGCAAAAATACAGCACAAACACGAACGGACAAGCTTTTAAATAGATTGGACCAACACAGCACGGCCTATTTTACACCTCTAATAACATTAGGGGTTCCTTTATCAGCAAAAGTCTTAAGCACTTACTTTTCTCAGGGAAAGTTTTAAGCACTTACTAACATTAATAGCCACTACACGGCTGAAAGAGAGTAAAAAAGGTAATACTCTCAAGGTACTTTTGGTATGTAGAATAAATGCAAAAAAAAAAAAAAAGAAAAAAAAATGACTATTACAAAGATTTTTTTTCTTTGGTAGATTTTTAAATTTAAGAATAGTTACTCCACAAGAATAATATTTTTATTATTCATATATTCTTTTATATATTTAAAAAAATTAATTTAGATGGATTATTATGTAGTAAAAATACATAAAATAAATATTTTAATTACTTTTCACCAAATTTGAAAATTTTAGAAAAAATAAATATTCATAAAGGTAAAATATGATTCTAATTCAATAATATATGAGACATATAAATAAGAATGACTATTCTTTTCTCATTTTTTCTTTATTTCCATGATTAGCCATTCTATTTTATTAGGAACATTCATATTCTATACCAAACATGTGCTTAAAAACATAGTTTATGTAGATTATATCTTAATAAGGATTTTTAAACTAATGATAATATCTCTTTTTAATTTATTTTATAATAACTAATGATGATATTTGAAAAAATAAAAGCATCTTCAATGACTCTATGAATTAAAGTCTACGTGACATATTGTATAGAACACTTCATATCTATGTGGCATAGATGTCTACTCAATAGACAATTAAGTTAAAAATTAATCTTCAATGGTTACGTGGATTACTATTACTTAAAAGACTTGTAATTTAGGATCTCACTCAAGTGAAACCCCTTCAAATGAACCCCTTTGGAGGCTCCCTTCTATGAATGACCCTTGGCAAAAATGAAATTGGAAAAACCAGTGAAACTGGTTACAAGAGAGGAAAAATGGGGGCAAAGATAGGTTTGGGCTGGAAATGTTATGTGTGGCCAGGAAGATGTCACGTGTCCAGTTTAAAATTACATCATATGGATAAAACTTACAACTTAGGGAAAAAAGTTATGAATTTTGGACAAAATTACATATTATGGAAAAAATTACCCAAAATGTAATGAAATTACTAAGTATGGAAGAAAGTTACGTATTTTGGAAAAAACTTACATCATAAGACAAAATTACCAAATATGGACCAATATTACGATGTATGGAACAAAGTTATGTATTTTGAAAAATATTACACCGTAAAACAAAATTATTAAATATGGAAAAAAATTACTAAGTATGGAAGAAATATATATATTTTGGAAAAAAACTTACACCGTAAGACAAAATTACTAAATATGGACCAATATTACCATTTATGGAACAAAGTTACTTATTTTGAAAAATATTACACCGTAAAACAAAATTATTAAATATGGAAAAAAATTACTAAGTATGGAAGAAATATACATATTTTGGAAAAAAACTTACACCGTAAGACAAAATTACTAAATATGGACCAATATTACCATTTATGGAACAAAGTTACTTATTTTGAAAAATATTATACCGTAAGACAAAATTACTAAATATGGACCAATATTACCATTTATGGAACAAAGTTAATTATTTTGAATAAAACTTACACTGTAAGACAAAATTACCAAATATGAACCAATATTACGATTTAAGGAACAAAGTTATGTATTTTGAAAAATATTACACCGTAAGACAAAATTACTAAATATGGAAAAAAATTACTAAGTATGAAACAGAGTTACGTATCTTGAAAAATATTACACCGTAAGACATAATTACTAAATATGAAAAGGAATTACTAATTATGGAAGAAAATTACGAATTTTGGAAAAAACTTATACTGTAAGACAAAATTATCAAATATGGACTAATAGTACAATGTATGGAACAAAGTTATGTATTTGGAAAAATATTACACCGTAAGACAAAATGACTAAATATGGAAAAAAAAATTACTAAGTATGGAAGAAAGTTACGTATTTTGGAAAAAACTTACACCGTAAGACAAAATTACTAAATATGGAAAAATAATTATTAAATATGGAAGAATGTTACGTATACTGTAAGACAAAATTACCAAATATGGACCAATATTACGATGTATGGAACAAAGTTACGTATTTTGAAAAATATTATATTGTAAGATAAAATTATTAAATATGGAAGAAAATTACTAAGTATGGAAAAAAGTAATGTATTTTGAAAAATATTACACTGTAAGACAAAATGACTAAATATGGAAAAAAAAATTACTAAGTATGGAAGAAAGTTATGTATTTTGGCAAAAACTTACACCGTAAGACAAAATTACTAAATATGAAAAAATAATTATTAAATATGGAAGAATGTTACGTATTTTGGAAAAAACTTACACTGTAAGAAAAATTACCAAATATGGACCAATATTACGATGTATGAAACAAAGTTACGTATTTTGAAAAATATTACACCGTAAGACAAAATGACTAAATATGAGAAAAGAAAATTACTAAGTATGGAAGAAAGTTACGTATTTTGGAAAAAACTTACACCGTAAGACAAAATTACTAAATATGGAAAAATAATTATTAAATATAGAAGAATGTTACGTATTTTGGAAAAAACTTACGCTTTAAGACAAAATTACCAAATATGGACCAATATTACGATGTATGGAACAAAGTTATGTATTTTGAAAAATATTATACTGTAAGACAAAATTACTAAATATGGAAGAAAATTACTAATTATGGAAAAGTAACGTATTTTGAAAAATATTACACGTAAGACAAAATTACTAAATATGGAAAACTAATTATTAAGTATGGAAGAATGTTACTTATTTTGGAAAAAACTTACACTGTAAAACAAAATTACCAAATATGGACCAATATTACGATGTATGGAACAAACTTATGTATTTTGAAAAATATTACACTGTAAGACACAATTACTAAATATGGAAGAAAATGATTAAGTATGGAAAAAAGTAAGGTATTTTGGAAAAAACTTACACTGTAAGACAAAATTACCAAATATGGACCAATATTACGATGTATGGAACAAAGTTACGTATTTTAAAAAATATTACACCGTAAGACAAAATTACTAAATATGGAAATAAATTAGTAAATATGGAAGAAAGTTATGTATTTTGGAAAAAACTTACACCCGTAATACAAAATGACCAAATATGGACCAATATTACTATGTATAGAACAAAGTTACGTATTTTGAAAACTATTACGCCGTAAGACGAAATTACTAAATATGAAAAAAATTTCGTATTTTGGAAAAAACTTACACCCGTTAGAAAAAATGACCAAATATGGACCAATATTATTATGTATAGAACAAAGTTACGTATTTGGAAAATATTACACCGTACGACAAAATTATTAAATATGGAAAAAATTACTAACTATGGAAGAAAGTTACGTATTTTGAAGAAAAATTACATTTTTTTAATGTTGAACAAATTAGGAACACAATTTTTAATTGTACTTAATTATAATTCTAAATTGTAAATCAATAATATTATATGTTGATTAAATTAATATACCAAATGATGTGGCAGGTAAACTGCAAATGTTTCATTGGTTTATTATTTTTATTCACTTATTTATATTTAGGTTATATGAATGTACTATATTTTAACATGTGTTATTTGCTAACTAAATGTGGCTTACATTTTAGTATGTGTACCAGTACACATTTTAAATTGTCAAACTTTGGAATCAATATGTTGATGTTTTATATATCAACATATTGTATAAATAATGGAAATATGCATAAGTTTTCTTTACAAATATCTAATAATATATAGTATTGTTATTGCTTAAAAGCATTAATGAAAGTATATGTTTTCATTCCAAGTATGAACTGCAACTATATTTTTAAATAATTTTAGCACTATACTTTAATGAAATTCAAAATTAAATATTGCTTATATTTATTGAATGTCTTGAGTGATACTTAACTTGTAAATGCAAATGTACACTTTTGTATATTCATATTTGATTTTTCAAATTGTATCAATTTTAGAAGAATTTTTTTGACTGCCAACTACCAGCTGTGTTAGTTTACCCATGTACCACATGGATAGGAAATCAAGTAATCAAAGGTGGTATGTCACTAATTCTGACAACAAGCTTACTTATCACTCATACAACATACATGTTTAACCAAATAATAACTTTAGAAGGGATAAATAAGTAATTGAACAATTGTTAAGCTAAAAGTCCAATTAGTTGTTTGTTAACACCTTAGTAATATAGCAATTGATTAGCTAAAAGACATCCAAAGGAAACAAAACACTAGAAAATAAATTCTAATTTTGTTTAGGGTTGTGGCTGTGTAGAAGGATCCACTGCTGCCCAAATCCACTGCAGTTGCTCGGCTTGTTGCTCCAATTGAGTCTCCATCAAAGCTTGCCGTTCAACCATCGTACTCTGACTCGCAACCAGACTAGCACACATGGCTTCAATGCACTGGAAGGACTCATCGACAGAGAATGTGGAAGAAAAAGGGCCCTCAATAGGTGGGAAAGAGTCACTCGGACCCTTTTCTGTAGTAGGGATCTCCACGGAATCCTTACCAATCCCATGATTCAGAGTGATTTTCGTCCATCTACCATTCTCCTTAACAAACCTGTGACTACTTAGAGTAGCCTCGGTAACCACATCAACAGTCCGAGTGATACTCACATCCTCGCCATATACATCCATTTAAAAATGATCAAAAACTTTCATCAACAAAAGTGGATAAGGCAAAGACTTATTCGGCCGGTGAACTCTCACAGTTTGACGCATCTGTTGGAGAATAATGGAAGCTAGAGGTACTTTGGGAACACCTTGCAGCCCATTCAGCATCTTATTTAAGAAATAAAAGTCCGTAAGTCAGATCTCATTCAAACTGCTTACTTATGGAATAACATTCGCACTATACAAGTGAACTAATTCCCGCTGACGAATTCTTAAATTTGTAATGCCATTAACCGTTTCAGAGAATGATTAACCATGTTTGGGCGCTTATGGAGTCAGCGTGTAATTCAAATGGGTTGTAGCTTCCTCTAGCATGAACTGGGGATCAGCTTTAACACGATCCTTAACCATTACAAAATCGGGACCCTCATCACTAACCCCCAAAATCGAGACAAGAATTGGCTGAGTCAGATGTATCCGTCAACCCTTTACATATGAAGTAACCGTTTCATCGCCCGGTTTGTCTTTGCCTTCTAAGTTAGTATAAAAATCCAATACCAATTGAGGATAGTAACAATTTGGTAATTGAAGAACGCCGCCCCATCCTATCTAATCAAAAGCATCAGTGAAATTGAGAAAAGATTCAATCGCGCCACTAATGAATTTTTCAACAACAACGGAATTACGTTTCCTCTATTCACGCCACTTAGCATTAGCGTGAGAAGTGAAACGTGATGCTTTGGATTCAGTAATAGGCATTTCCATCTCATCTGCTGGTCATCGGAATCCCCGAGATGAAGATAAAGCTGAGGGCCGGGCTTTAGCTCTAGATGATGCACGCATACGAATGATCCTGACATTGATATCAGATTTATCAGCATCACCATGATGTTTTTCAGCTCGTCCCATTGTAGCTCGAACACTGCAGTCAAACATAACATTCTTAAATCACACCAATCCGCCATTACATGCATAAACTATACTCAAGCTAGATAGAGGCATAATCAATACCTTTTACTGTAAATCACTTCCATAAACATTGAATTTTACAGTGTGGTTGAGCTCAAGAAAACTCCATTTTTTACTAAAGTATTCTGATGTAATGCACATGCTTTACACATCCCATGTCCTCAACAGAAACCAAAAAGAGAATAAAAATATCGTACATACTAAGTTATTTTTCACAAAATGGCTAAGAAATATCATAGACTCGTAAACACAATATCAAGAAAATAACACAATGTTTACCAATATTTTCAAAGACTCGTAAACACCCAATGCAGAATTAGAATGATAAACTTAATGTTTACCATTCAATGATAAAAAATCCATGACTCTCTTACCATTCAAAGAAACTTAAATTGGCAAAGGCAATACAGTCTTTGAGCATAATGTTCACCATTCAACAAATTTTAATGGACATAAACTAGACATGATTGATATCTATGCTTCAAAAAACCATAGAAAAAATAAACATTGCAGACTCCGGTTCCAATAGATCCATAATAGTTTAACAATGTACAAGACTTTTTATTTTCCCAAAGCATTCTCTTTCAGGCTCAAATAGTTACTAATAATAACTCAAATGCAATGGCAGGCCATACATTACCACAAATCTTGTATGCACTCTGGAAGGACCGGCGATGTGTATGCGTGGATGGGGCTGCCGACGCGTCACTGTAGATGTGGGCTGAGTGGGCTGGCTGAGGAAATTTCAAGCTGGCAGAAGAAAGTTACAGTTTGGCGCCAATGGTGGTAAACTGTGGCTTGTCCTTGTTGGCGTCCATCTTGGGGTGGGAGTGGGGGAGAGGGGATGGGGGAGGTATGGAGGGCTTATATGAAATATGATGTCAAATGGAACCGGTGCAATGTTAGGGCATAAATTGTGCATAAATGTTTCAAATTTGGGCGGGTTTAATGGGTGTTCGGGTTAGTAAATGGGTTAGAGAATTTCCAATATCGAAATTTTTTTTTTATTATTTTTTGTCCATGATGGGCAGAGGCCCCTAGACGGTAAGCTAGGCGCCTAGCTGAGAAACTGAAGGACTTTTCTTAATTTTCTCAAATAATTTTCCGACTACCCCAGGTGGTAAGCTAGCCGCCATGGCAGGCACCTAGCCCTGGCATGTGTTGATTTTTTCTTTGGCTGCCTTATGTTTTTTCCCGACTACCCCAGGTGGTAAGCCAGGCGCCATGGAAGGCGCATGGCTTGGCATGTGTTGATTTTTTTTTTGGCTGCTTTATGTTTTTTCTCGACTCCCCCAGGCGGTAAGCCAGGCGCCTGGCCCGGCATGTGTAGAATTTTTATTTTTTTGGCTGACTTCTTTTTTGCCCCAACTCCCCGAGGCTGTAAGCCATGCGCCATGGCAAGCGCCTAGCTGGACAACTGAAAACTACTATTTTTTTGGTTGACTTTTGTTTATTTCCAACTCCACCAGGCGGTAAGCCAGACGCTATGGAAGGCGCCTGGCAGGGCATTAATGGTAATTGTTTCTTTTCTGTACACGCCCTAAGACAAACGAAATGTGGAAATTTTATTTTCCTCTTAACTTATAAACTTCAACCATACATATCTTAGATTTTATCCCAATCAAAACATAAAAAACTGTCATCAAAATAATAAAAATTCCTACAAATGGGATTGATAATGCATAACATTTTTTCGTTTACAATGAGCATATATTGATGCACATTATACCAATTCCTATTGCAACAATAGTGCAACAAATACCACAAATCTTCCATATAGTCGATGTTTCGTGGGGAAACTCAAAATTAATCGGGCATAGTTTGTTAGTCTTGCTATCTTATGTCGATTCGCATTGCTGAAAATATTTGACATACTCCCTCTCAGCTTCGTCCAACGACGAATATGATTTGTCCATGTTCCCCTTCCATCCATTAACTTGTTCATGACATTGAGGCCATGAATGATATATTCCTTGTTTGCGGCCTCAAAAAACAAGGTACACCTTTTTACGAACCATATTCCCTGCCATAACAATTTCATATGTTCTTGATAATACACACGCGAATGATAAACTTCATTTGTAAATGCTATAAATGGGAAACAAATGTGAGTAACCAAATTTGGTTGAACACCATTAAACAAGTTAGGGCCGTCTTGTCCTAATTACTAACTACTTCAAGCTCTTAAAATAAACCGACATTAATGTAACTACTGCATTTCAACCTACCCAGTCTATTAAATGCACCAATAAATTTATGCTTTTTGTTTCTCAATACTAGTGTACATGTGTATTGACCTTGGACCTTTCCTCATAACTCCAGACACACGTACTCTTTCTTCTTCAAATTTCTGCATTTGTTTTACTTTTAACAAATAGATAAAGCACCAGTTACAGAGTCAGTGGTTGAAGGGTCAGCATACATATATCGAGGTAAATATTACAAAACATTTCCACACAAAAATATAAAATAAATAGCACAAAAGTAACTGGACATAATAAACACAGTTATAAGTTATTAGGTCAAAAATTTGAAAAACTTCTCAATTTTGAATTTTTATAAGACCAATATGAAAATCAAATTTTTGGCCAATTTTTTTTTTCAAATTAAATAACTTTTGATTGCCACCAATATCATTTGACCAATTTGAAATTAAAATTTAAATTATATGACTTTCAACTGTAACAAATTTGTCTTTGGCACAAATTTCATTTTCAAATATGATATTTGCAATTATTTTTAATCTATGTATGCATTATTTGCATGGGTAACATGGCATTTACCCATGCTAATGACCAAAAGTTTTTGTTCATGAATAATTGTATTTGGTCTAAGGTGTCTATCAAAGATTTTGAGATGTTGTTATTTCTAATTTTGTTCATCTATGTAAATAAAATTATGAGACTTCGATCTATTTTAAATTTAATCACCTTTGTGCACTTAAACGTATAAAAATCTCAATATCAAAGGGGGAGATATTAATGGATGGTGAAATATTGCAGGTTATATGGCTGACTCACAGGGCCATTCATTTCTGACTCACGGCAATACAAGAAGACCAAATAAAGTGTATGCAAATGGGAAACTATATAGTTCATTGACAACCGACGATATGATTACGCAGAGTTTAATAATCTTGATGAAGCAACCGACTTCTACGGGACCTACGCGAACATAGTTGGTTTTGGTATATGTAGATTCCACATGAAGAAATATATAAATGGAAAGATAAGTAAACATGTATGGGTTTATGCTAAACAGGGGTATAGAAATTCAATTTGGTCGGACAACAGTAACCGGATGCATGAAGCAAAGGCAATAACTTGGGAAGGGTGCAAAGCTACATTCAGCGTCACAAAGGCAATAACTTGGGAAGGGTGCAAAGCTACATTCAGCGTCATTAAGAATTGCATGACCGGCAAATGGAATGTCTCTAAATTTATCGCAGAACATTCCCATCCTCTTCTTGCGATGCATGAGACACACTGTCTTTGTTCTAATCGGTCTGTATTCAATTTGGTCGGACAACAGTAACCGGATGCATGAAGCAAAGGCAATAACTTGGGAATGGTGCAAAGCTACATTCAGCGTCATTAAGAATTGCATGACCGGCAAATGGAATGTCTCTAAATTTATCGCAGAACATTCCCATCCTCTTCTTGCGATGCATGAGACACACTGTCTTTGTTCTAATCGGTCTGTTGATGGAGCTTGTTTGACCCAAGCTCAAGCGATGCACAATGTTGGAATAGGGACAAGTAAAATAATGGATTACATGGTTGAGTAGTCAGGTGAATTTGAACACGTTGGATTTCAGTGCACTGATTTGCATAACCAGTTCACGAGAGCATGCAACGTCAGCATTCACAATACTGATTTGGAGACTTTGATTGCACACTTCATGATGAAGGGGGAGATGGACCCCAAATTATATTTCAGGTACACAGTAGATTCTGACATGCGTCTATGCAATATTTTCTGGTTTGACTCACTCAGATGTTTCGACTACAGTTCTTTTGGTGATGTAGTGGCATTCGACGCAACTTACAAAACCAATGCGTACTGAAAGCCTTTAGTAATTTTAGTTGGTGTCAACAATCACTATCAGATCGTTATATTTGGTATGGCTTTGATTGGTGACGAAATAGTGGAAACATACACATGGTTGCTTAAAACATTTTTGGATGCAATGAATAATAAGCAGCCATTATCCATCTTTACAGATGTTGACAAAGCAATGCGAAATGCTATTTCTATTGTTTTCCCTAGCTCTCACCATCGGTTATGCACTTGGTATTTAGAGAGAAATGCTATGGTAAATTGGCACAATGTGGAATTGGTTAGGGTATTCACAACTCTTATGCTTGGCAAATTCACCGCGTCAAAGTTTGATAGCCAGTGGAAGCGCATGGTGGACGATTTTGATGCTCACAGAAATGCATGGCTGGAAATGATGCATGAAACAAGAGAGCTTTGGGTGGAAGCATTCATGAAAGGATATTTTGTTTCTAGCATGCATAGCACACAAAGATACAAGAGCATGAATGTGTTTACTAACAAATATAATAAGGGTCGACATAAGCTATATCAATTCGTAATTGCTATTGATAGGGCCTTTTAAAGACTGAGGAACCAAGAGATCACGGATGATGTTGCGTCCAAATACAGCTCTCCAGTCCTAACTACGCATATCCAGGTAATTGAGAAGCAGGCAGCGGAAATGTACATGCGCAAATTTTTTAAGATGGTTAGGGTGCAGGTGCTGGAATATGGGGGTCTTAACAAGATTGACTGCATGGACTACGGAGATAAGCGTATATACACCGTCACAAAGTTCATGCATCCTGAATTGAGCTGGTTGGTATTGTATGATTACAACCATGATCACATAAAATGCTCATGGAACCTTTTCAATGGGACCGACATTCTTTGCAGTCATGCATTCTTCATTATTAAAAAAGAGAATCTTCGAGCCATTCCTGATACCCTATTATTCAAAAGGTGGAAAAAAGATGCAAATATAGAGACAAATTGCCATGATCAAATGCAAGACTTGGCATTGCCCATTAGGTACGAAGCCTTGGTAGCCCACTGTAGCAAAGTTTGCCTCTATGGGTCAAAGTCAGAACAAGGTTACAGGGAGACGACCAAAGACGTAACGTGTCTAGCTATTCATTTTCAAGAATTGGCAACAGTGCATGACCAAACGGAGTTGAATATGGGGGATAGACGAGGTAAAATACATATTATAAAGGATCTGGTGGTTGCCAAAATGAAAAGAGGCATTTCGGGGGGAACCAAAGAGGCGAAAGAAAGACGATGTGGTTCATGCAAGAAACCTGGGCACACCAAGCGAACTTATGCAAAATAGTTTTCCTTGGTATGTAATGATGATTCAGTCGAACAAAAGAGTGAGATTAGTGTCCAATATTCAAACACGATAGATTTTATAAGTGAATATGACTTCAATAATTTTGCAAGCCAAGAAAGTGGTGCTGTTGACCTTAGCCCCCCGAATTATGTCCCTTCCCAACATTTTAGTAATGGGCCCCCACAAATGCCCGACACGCATATGCAATAGTGGTTTCCAGGTATACATAAAAATAATATATGACTTTAATATATTGCACCAATACCAGGTGCCTACCATGGCACTTGGTTTGGCAAACAAGAGAGGTTTATAAATTTTTCTTTTTTATTTTGGAGGCCATAGAGGGCAAAGGCCCCTAGGCTGAATACCAGGCGACTGGTAGGGCATATAAGGCCAACGTACACTTTTGTGAGATTTTTTTTTCTTATGGGGCCATAAGGGGCAGAGGCCCTCAGGCGGTAGACCAGACACAATGGCAGGCGCCTGGTTCGTCATATAATCAGTAACATGCTTTTTTTAACAACATTTTTTTGTATCTGGCCTTAAGGGGTAGAGGCCCACTTGGGGATACCAGGTGCCATGGCAGGAATTTGGTCGGGCATATAAGGAACCCACAAAATTTTTTTTTTAAGGGGGTCATAAGGAGTAGAGGCCCCCAGGCTGAATGCCAGGCGCCATGGCAGGCTTCTGGTCGGATAAGTTTTTTCATTTTTTTTTAACAAATACCAAAATTGTATCTAACAATTGGCATTTATTTATTTTTAACAAAATATCCTTGTGGGTGCATAAGACAATTTTATATAAAATTGTTTAAAGTATTCTATTTCAGGCATGTAGTAAGAACAAAGAGGCATCCACTGGAACTCTAAAGCATTTATACGAGTATATTTGCAACAAATTGAGCAATTAGAATACGACATTAAATCCACTTCAAAAAACTAGAATTATTAAGTAATGGTCATGCCTTCATATTCTCACCTTCTACAATGGACCAAGAAATATGATAGTTTGCATGAATTCATTCTGACTATTTTGAAATGACCTCGATTATATTTTTCCTTTCTGGGTTAAATTATGGATAATGTAGTGGCATGTTTGAAGATGTACTTTACTTCAGAAGAAGAAGATTCATTCTGTACAATTGGTAAACTATGTAAAAAATTTAGTAAAATACATCCCGAGAAGCTTTTGGTCATTTGAAGATTGGTTATTTCATCTAAATGTGGAACTTAAGTTGTTAGGCACAATTTTCCATCGTGATTGATGGAGGCGACTTATTTGAAATTTTTACATTCTTTTTCCTTTATTATTGGTGGCTGGATAAACCATATAAGTTATCGACAACGTAATTATAGACAATGTCAAACAATCTATATTAGGATCAAAAGCATCGGTAAAAAAAAGTACGATTACAAAAATGGTTTAAGAATGATCTGCACAAGGGATGGCTTCATACATGTTTCCTTCTACATTTCTTTCTCCTCTCATTGTTGCCAACTTAGTCTTAGGATGGGGTGTATCAAAGTGGTTCTCTACTCCTTTGTAATGAGCATTGACGGTTTGCATCAATTGACCCAACTTCAGATTGTGGGGTTCAAACATGATATCCATAGCAGTGAAACACCACTCGAGTTGTGAGTCAAACTATCAGAATAAAAAAAATATCATATCAAAACTATAATCGGTCCTATTGAGACAGTGGATAAAAAAAGTAGATACCTTAACAAGGAAACAAATAAAAAAGTAAAGGAAAATAATACCCTTGAAAAGCAAAAATCGAAGGACTCCATATACTTGACAACGAATAGGCCGCAATCAAACCCGTTAACTTGAGCGGTGCATTTGACCGGTTTATGGAGGGCTAAAGACTCAAAAAAATTCGGTTTTTTGTACACTTTTGTTATCTATGTTACAAACTGCCAATACGAGATTTAACGCCTTTAACTACGTTACACCAAAATGTTAGTTTCGATTTTTTAAAAACATAATGGTGAAATGTTTCAATCACAGGTCCATACAAAGCAATATAAACACAGTTGCATGCAACGTAGAAAAAAAATTATGGTTGAACATGACATTAATGTTAAATATGAAAAATAATGGCAATCAAACTGTGGCATGCAAAAAAATGCTCATATTATCTCATAAAACTGTACAAATTACTGAGGAAGAAAAATCCACTTCAAATTCGACTCAATACGAATATGCATACCATGGTATTGACTTCCATAGGCTGCATTTATGAGACTCCAATCTATTAATATATTTCGAAGGTGACGGAGACCAATTCCAAAAAAAAGGACCAACTTACCATCGAACGAGCTGCACTCCCTCGCTTGCGTCTTTCCTTTGGATTTGGTAAAGAATCCCAAATCTCACCAACCTCATCTTTGACGAACACGACTATTAGATACCAGTGCCCCTTGTTGTCGTTCATGGGGATGTAAATCTAGAGAATAACATGACCAAATTTCAAAAATGTTAGTTTGTAACAGCTACTCAATCAATCAACTCTATATATATGAACAAATTGGGAAAGATACTTTTGCATGGATAGAATTTCAAAGAAATAACTTTTGTTTGAACTTTTGCCACTAATGAAACACGTGTAAAGATAGTTACATCTAACTTTTTTGCAATAGTCAAGCTTCCCACAAAATTTGGCGATGAATTTCCATGTGTTTGTGAACATAATAATGTCATCAGTAGTGTTTGCACTATCAAGTACTTTTTGCTACACAAGTAGAAGTTGACAACATTATATTTCATCGAGGCAACCTACACAAAGGGAGAGTGACATCAAACAAGTAACTAAACCGAATCAGACATATTTTAGCCTAAAATACAATTCTGTACTTAAAAAGCTGGCGTCAGAAACCATTGCTTCGACTCTTTTGGCGGGTGTTTCAACCTTTCATGATATGTGCAAGCTTCCATGGCTAGGTCAATTACCTAAAGAGCCGCGTTTAAATACAACATTGGAAGATAGTAATTCTGGCAAATGTACTGCATTTATGAAAGAATAACCAATGTAATTTAAAGATGATAGCTTACAGTGGTTTCAAAACATTCACCAGGCGCTAAACATAGGATATCAGCCCAGGTAAAATAAAGATGTTGCATCTGAATAATGATCTTGCTGCAACACAAATGCAATGAAAAGATTAAGTCAATAAAAAAAAGTGGAAAACCGGTGATATACAAACCAATTCAAAGAGTGAAGTTTAAAAACACCGTTACTCAATGCATCATAACAATTTAATGTACTTGTCATCGAGATTTTGATCGAAGGCGTACTGCAATAGCTTCACGCTTGATTCTATAAGTGAGCTATGCATGTGAAACAGACCAGTGTTGATATATGACCATTTCCAATGCCACCCTATGTACAATATTAGTAAATCATTTGTGGAAATCAATTTAATCGTTACTTTACGATTATGTTTAAGGAAGTGGAATTTTCGGACCTCATTGTGTGCGAGGCGAGCGGCGATACTACTCAATTGGCGGCCAAATTGTTCTCCAATTGACAAAGAATCGTTTGGCACAAAATCAGCCACCTTGGCATTCTTCAACTCCTAATCATCAGTAGATATATGTTGCATAAACCGAGTTTCAGATTGGTATTGTAAAGGAGTGACATTCGCTGGGGAAGAGGAAGCAGGGGCCAGCGAAGTATGGACTTTTCCACTAGCTTCTCCAACAGGGGATATCAGCGTAATGGTGTCTTGAGCAAACCAATAGACTTCACTAAATCTACTATGTAGTTCATCACCCCCGCTTTAAGAGTTGTGAGCTCATTTTTGACCTCCTTTTTGAAACTCAAGAGTTCCTTCATCAATATTTCCACATTCTGGTGAGAAAGCTGAGTTTATGAGAAGCATAAATCATAAACTGACTATCGAGAGGAATTTTAACGGTTATGTCAATAGTCGGGACCTGGAAAGATTGGTCTTTGGCTTGTTCTGCCTCATCAACCTATGAACAAAATCGATAATTACGGTTACAGTATGGGTAACATGGACAAGAACCGGAGAAGTAACTTTATGTACACTAAATATGAATTGGTAAGGAGCTGACTGGATTTGCAGAGTGAGTATGCAAAGTTTTCAGCAACTTCTTAAATTTCATCGTCTCTTTATCGCTCCAAGCATAAACTGCATGTAAGTTTTGGGAAACTATATGTTTTCCCACCCGTGCAACGTCCATATAAAATAGCTACCAAAACAAGAAAAAATGTTGACACAAAGTAATTAAGTTAATTACAAGTTAAAGGACTTCAAAATAATTAAGATTGATTATTACTTTCTTACTGGAAGCACTAGCAAGATCCACAGATGTACTATGACTTGGAATTCCTATACTTCTAGATGCCCTCGCATAGACGGTTTGAAGTCCATGCTGCCCATTTTTTCCCTTTGATCAAATTCACACTCTAGACTCGGCTCAGGTCCTTGCTCGGTATGTACATGAAAGACGTGAGACTCAATATCATCCCCATCAAGAACATAGTGAAGATAATAATGAAGTTGTAACACCACACTCTCTCTCCAACCAATATTGTCTCCAATTTAGCCACCGCACTTTAGACGGTATGGAGTTTTTGGTCAGACTTCCTAGGGGGTCACCCATCATAGGAATGCTCCCACTGGAGCACGCTTAACCCCAGAGTTCTTCCAACTCTGAAACCAAACGCTCTGAAAAGGCCTTGGTTGTTAAGAGAGTGCTTACTTTACATTTGAACCATTACCACATGACCCCCTTCCACACCCGGGCGATGTGGGATTGGACACCAATCTCTGCCAGTAGGTAGCCTGCCAGTGCCCCCTACACCCGCCCACACTTACCCTGGCTCTTGGATCCAATCTCTGCCAGTAAGGTAGCCTGCCAGTGCCCCCCTACACCCGCCCACACTTACCTTGGCTCCGGATCCTGGTCGTCACATAAGTCATCCTCAGTAGCCTCTATCTTGGCCAATATTTGGTGCAGTGCGGCGATGGGGATAAGTCCTTTGCCCAAAATGTATTTGACCCTCAGCGCATCCAATGTAGCCGTGTCATGGGAAGAATCGATCGTGCTTCCATCGTCCGGTTGCCTCATCAGCCTCTCAAAAGCTACTGGACCGACATTGTAGACCTTCCCATGTACATCTAAGATGTGGCTAAAAGGATTGAAATGGTCCACCAACCACAGCACCAAGGATCTATTGACTAGGGCTAATTTATGCATAATTAGGCATCCAAACCCTAAGTCTTCAACAACCTTATTCTTATCCTCGGTGAAAGCATGAGCCACAAAACAAACTCATTTAGGGCTGCATCACGTGAGAAACGTGCATATGTCCTTGGTATAATTACAATAACGCGTCTTCTCTTTACCATTGAGGTCTTTCCACTTCCTACCCAACTCCTTAATAGCCTGAAATTATATTTCAAAATAAGCATTTTTTTTAACCAAAGTAATACAAATACGAAACATCAAAAAGTAAAAATCAGAATTACTTGTTTGGTTGGCCGCTATCCTTTGTGCTTCATCTTTTCGTGTTCCCTCATTCTGCAAAAAAATGAGGATTAAGAGCTTTGCCATTTTCAGGAATGCATAAGTAATTTTATTGTACATTTACATCAAAGCCATTATACTCACAGATAATTAAACCAGCCATTTAATTTTAGTTTTCTATTCCTTTTACTGTTGGACCGGCGTGGCTCGGATGGGCGTGGCTCGGATAGGTGTGGCTCAGACGGGCCTCCCAGTACGGGTTTGTTATTGGAAGACTGCATTGTGAAACAAGATACAATGTTACTAAATTCACACGTAGCCAATTATTCATGTAAGTGAATTTCATAAATACAAAGTATATTTATTAACAAAGATAGCCAGGGAAAACATACCATGATGCTTAGTGAACAAAATACGATTTCGTGTAGGCCCTTTAAATCTTAAAAGGCAAACCCAAATTCGAATTGAGCCTGCAGCAAATACACTCACATACCAATAAACAAAATAATGAGCTAAATTAATACATCACTAAACCCTACTAATATATTGAAAGGGTGACAGGACCCGACCCGCAAAGATCCTGCCTGCGTGACTTAATGTTACCACTAAGCCACAAGCAGTCGTGAAAACCCGCTAAACAAAATTTTTGAAGGGTAAGAATAACAGACCAAAAGGTTTTCACTACTGCCGGAAATTTATTAAAAATTTCGGCAGCATTTCGGCTGTTTCTAACACTCCCCAAAAATGCTAAAAGTCGAACCTGCAGGGAAAAACATTTCTAAACAACAATTTATTCTACCAGCAAACATGTCCCACCCAATTAAACCACAAATTGGTACATAACTCAACACTTAAACAAATATATTGTTTAAGTACGGTGTAGCTGCACTCAGTCTAAAACTGAGCTGCCTACATACCCTTTCTACAAGGGATCAAGCTACCTGTAGTTCCGACAGCATATTTATACCAAATATGCTACAGTCAAACACATTCACAAACACACATTTTTTGGTTATCACCAATTACACATCTTTCATTCCATCAAGCTTTTCCAACCAATTAATAAAATAACAACCATAGCTTGGCGGCATGATTCCTTGCCCAAGCTAGCAACACCCTGCTTGGCGGCATAATCCCTCGCCCAAGCAGTTCTCATCCACACAATTATATCCAGTATTTATTCCAAAGACAAAAACATGATACAAACATTCACAACAATTACTTATTTCATAATCGTCCTATACATACATATATACTTCACAAAGCAGTTCACATGATTAGATCCTCATACACAAGGCCACAAAATGATTAACACCCAAATCCACATACGCAATCCAATCGTGTCTCAACAATCAAACCCACATATATGTATTTAATCCACAGACCAATTATAATATGTATATATATAATCCGAACCGTTATTAATAATCCCGAAATTCAACCACACAATCAATCCTATAATTTCAACACACCAATTCATTCCACAGTAACACCAAAACATCACTACACATATCTATATCACCAATTAACAACAATTTTTATTTTAACAACTATTAACATCACATTCAAACCGGGTAAATTCCAATACTCAATTATAACATTCGAATTATATGTCAAAACGAAGCTTGAAAGGAGTAGAGTACAACCGTAATTTTACCTCGTCCAACCGCCGCCGGTGGTGGCCGGAAAATGGCCGGGAAGCGGCGGCCGAGCACCCTCAAATCACGCAGTCCACACGAGCGAGCTTCGAGACGAACGGAGACCAGAATTAGCTTCGGGAGGTCCAAAATAGGGGGAAGGGACCACACCCACCGCCGGAAACACGCCGGGGTCCTGCGATCGGAGGAAAACGGGTCCGTCGGCTTTACAAATTTTTTCGGCGACATCACGGCGTTTCACGGCCCGAAAACGGTGGGGAAAGGGAGAGGAGGTCCCGGCGAACCTTTCCCGGGCAGTGGACCGGCCTGACTCCGCCGGAATCCGGCGAATCGCGAAAATGCAGCTGACCGGATTTCTCGCTTTTCCCGGCGATCTGGACCCCATCACGGCGAGCCACCGGTGCCAAAGGAGAGAGGGGGTCGACGGCGTCATTTCCCGGGTGATTTCCGGCCTGATCTGGCCGGAAATTGACCGTGGCTGGCGAAGCTGGGCGGTCGGAAGTCACGCGAAGGGAGGGCTGCGCGAGAGGGGGGGCTGGCCGTGCGTGTGCTGTGCGCGTGCCTCTCCTCTAGATCCTTCTGGATAAATTTGTTAAAGGCAGGGGCAAAATAGTAATTTTGCCCTGCCACAGCAAAATTACCAAAATGCCCTTCATGTTATTTCAACCATAACTTCTCGGTCTTAACTCAGAATTGAGCGTACTACTAGTCTACGAACTCGTATCGACTAGCTCTACGCAACGGTACTACGGTCAATACCATAGCACGCTCACACAAAAAGTCAACCCCGAGCCCTTCCTTGGTCAAACTTGGTCAACTCGGTCAACTTTGAGAAATTTCAATATTTTTCTCCGGGACGGGGTGTTACAAAGGGTGTTTTTATTTTTTTTGTAGAATATGATTACTTTCAACCATATTCTACTACAAATTAACTTTGAGCCTAACAATTTTCCATACACTATTGTTTAAAGAAACCCTAACAACAAAACTCTAATAACCTTTAAAATGAAACCTTCAAAAAATAGACAAAATATCAATAGTAAAAGTTCAATACGTACTTATGGTTGGCAGATTCAATGCACAAATAGATCATGACATAAATAAAATATAGTTAAAATCAGTGCACATACTTAATAAAACAGCAAGATTTGCATATAACTATGTAAAAATTTAAGATAATATTGGCAACACAATTGGAAATAATATAATCTTTCAGTACAATACAAACACAATAAATAAGTTATTCCCCTAGCTTATAAATGAATATCCAATTATATTCTCCTTCCCAAACCTATTTTTCTCCTTGCAAAGCATGCTTTGTTTGATGATAAATCAAAATTTCAACATTTTTAGACCAAATTTGTGAGTTGGAAAATGTCTATACAGAATATAAGTTTCTAAACATTATATTTAGCATGTCAATGATTAGATCCTAACTAATCACTGTAGAATAAATAAAGATGTTAACTCCTTCATTTTTGCCAAATATGTGTGGATTATTAAGCTGTAACTTTGATGCAAGAACTGCATTCTAGATACTTGTAATTTTTTTGAAATCCAAACAATGGTTGAGAAATCTTGCATAAAATAAGTTGCATTTTTTTTCAAAATTTTTGACCGAACAATTTCATTGTCAGTTGCCTCCGAACAGGGGGTTTATGCTGGAGACCCCTGTTGGGTTTCACTTGAGCAATATCCTGTAATTTATTGTTCTCTAAAAAAAATAAGCAATTAATAAAGATGTATTTCTCTCTTTTTCTTTTTTGTTTAAAAAAATTATATTTTTAATAATGATAATATTACTGAGGCCAAACTATCTAAGAGACCTTATGAAAATAAGTAATATCTTTGACAATGTTTATTTTATTTTTTATTACATTAGCTTGAAGAATATATAGACACAGCCATCATATCATTTTTTTTCAAATATTTGTTTATAATTTTGATGTGACAACAAAAATATAATAATGGGTATAACCATCGGAGGTGCTCTAAAATTATTGTTTGGTGAGCAATGGTTTAGAAAATTACAAAATACGGCTTTGAATTTTTATTCAAATTTCAATTTGTCTCCTAAATTTATATCAAAAACAATTTCCTTCTAAACTTTAGCATAGTGTCAATTTATCTTATTTTATAATTTTTCGTAATTATTGATGAAATTGATCAACCAATATAAAAAATAATTGCTAATATGTGTAAAATAAAAGCTTTTTATAAATGACATTTTCAAAGAAAATATGAAATAAAACAGGTATTGCGTCTTTCAATTTTGATAATCTAGAAAAAAAAAAACAATACATATTAAGTTTTATAAATTAGCGACCAATTAGCATAACCAATTAAAATTTTCAAATTCTAAAAAAGTTATAGAAAAGGAACAAAATGATGTTATGCCAAATTTTAAGAAAAACTTGTTTCAAAGAAAAAAAAAAAGGAAGGGNGGGGGGGGGGGGGGGGGAATTTAAATTTTAAGTGAAATTGTTTGGACTATATATTAATATTCTAAGAAAATTAATATTTATTTAAGCTTGAATTCGGAAAAAATAGCTTTTGTCCCACATTGTTTGGAGATGAAAATGCATTGGAAATAACAAAGTATAAATGGTTGGTTTGGAAGTGAAATTGGCATTTTGTCCCACATCGGAAGCACAAAGAGTTGGTGAGCCACATTCTTCTATATAAATAGAGGCTTCAACAACTTTGAAAAAGGACTCGCGCATCCACACACACCAGAAAACATAGACTACTTAGTTTATTCTTGTTAGAATTTACTTCGCGTAGTCAAGTGTTTTAGTTGAAAATTTTAATTAAAAGTCCTTTGATTTGAAAGGCATTCTGTAACCTTTAATTATTTTGTTCTCAATAATTAATACAATCGTTTTGATTTAAGTCTGATATTAATTGGCGCACATTTTATTTATTTCTTTGGACTGTCATAGGTTCGAAATGGCACGCCCGCACACTTGAGACGACTGATTGTTGAGTTTTACACCAACATATCATGTGGCACGCCCGGTGGGACAAATTTTTTCGACTGAGAAAATGGTGCAAACTCATTCCAAGAATCAGGAATCCGACAACCACGGCGGCATTAGCAGCCGAAACATGTCGGATGAGGATGGAATTGAAAAGGAGGTTGGCAAGGCTCCGGACACGACAGAGATGTCTACCCAGGATTCGATCCGTGAGCTGTCCCTGAAGATGAAGGCATACCAGGAGACCCAGCCGCAAACGTTGCAAGGAATCTTGGAATTGCTGCGCCAGCAGGTGCAGACAACCCAAGCTGCGTCAAATGGAGCAAGGCCAGGAACAACAGGTGCAGGCCTTTCAGGCCGTACCCAATGGCAACACGCCAAGGACTGAGGCACCAGCCTTTCAGGCCGGGTCTAGTGGAAACGATGTAAGGTTGGACTTGAACGGCAAGTCCAACCTTACATTCCCCCACCGGCAAGGAACAATGTTCCTGCCGGGGGGCATGCTGATAACTAAGGCCAGACAGTGAGGGACGGTCGGGAAGAACATTTGACACAAGCTTTTTAGATTGTACCCAATGTACATGGAGGGAGAGCGGATGTTCCGACATATGGAAACTTGCCAGCTCGGAACCAAGTTCATGGCGGGGGGGCATGGGGAGCATTTCGGACAAAATTATAGGAATGGACATTACGATGCCCATGCTTATCAAACAGACTTCCACGCCCCAGCGCGGAGGAATGGACCGAACTGGATGAACCACGACCAAGGCATAGACCGGGAAGCCGTTGAGACCATCATCCAAGAGATGATGGGTCTTGCATTCAAACGGACCGGACGTCCATCTTATAGGAGGCCATACCCCGATGCTTTCGACCGGATCGAATTTCCTAGGGGATTCAGGTTTACTGACTTCACCCTATTTTCTGGCGAGGAAAGACAATCCACTATGGAGCACATAGGCCGCTTCACCATCCAGTGCGGAGAAGTAGCGGCCAATGATTTCCTGAAGTTGCGATTGTTTGCTAATTCTTTGACAGGTCCAGCTTTCACTTAGTACATCAACCTGCAGCCAAACTCAATCCACAGCTGGCAAGAATTGGAGCAAAAGTTCCACGAACAGTTCTACAAGATTGAGCCGGAGATTTCCATGGCTGACTTATCGTGCCTACGACAAATGGATGGAGAGTCGGTGCAGTTATTTATAACACGATTCAAGAAGGCGAGGATCAGATGTCACTTGGACATACTGAAAAGGGAGTTCGTCAAATTAGCACAAGGCGGACTCAGCTACAAGCTTCGAAAGAAGTTTGAAGGGACAGAGTTCCATGACTTGTTCAAGTTGGTCTCTCAAGCCACTCGATATGAAGGCATCCTAAAGGAGGAGTACCAGAGGAAGAACTCGTCCAAAGGGTCATACTACAAGGACCCGAATACTGAAATTCACTTGGTGGAAGCTGAGGACCAAGAAAGCGGAGATGGAACATTTGAAGTGGATACGGCGGAAGTAATAGCCATACATCCACATGTCTGCAAGGCTCTTGCTAGACCAGTAAGAAGCCAGAAAGTTCCACAGCTGGTGATGGACACGAGAAAGAATCGGGTCGAACCAGAAAAGATCTACAGTTTTGACATTTCCAAAGCTGACCAGATCTTTGACCATTTGTTGGCCGACAAGGTAATTAAATTACCTGACGGCCATATTCTACCTACAGCGGAAGAGATGAAGAAGAAGCCATACTGCAAATGGCATGGCATGTGGTCGTATCAAACTACCAATTGCGTAGTCTTTCGGAATACTATTCAGACATTGATCGAGAATGGGACACTTCCCGGAGAAAGGGAAAGAAATAATGGAAGTGGATAGTAATCCTTTCCCATCGGCCGAAGCGAACATTATTTCGGCCAATATTTCAGACTTGGCAAAACCCAGAGTGAGGATAGATCTGCGACAGACGTCATCCGGAAGAGTTTGGAAAAGAGATGTCAGGCTTAGAGGGGAGTATTCGGCCGAAAAGGCTGAATCTCTTTCTAAGGTCCTTTATACTTGGTGCAAGCATGAGGTTGAGGACAAAGGAATAAAGCGTTCGACCAGGAATCAAAAACTCGATGTGACAAAACCACCAATGGATAGTCACAACCATAACTCTGTTTTCCAACGTCTGAGATAGAAGTTGCAGAAAGGATCAGGGAAGCTGAACAATCGACACCATGGGGGGCAAGGTGAGCAAAAGCTCCAACTCACTTTTTCCAGAAACCATTCGACAAGATTGGTTTCTCAGAAGATCGAGGAGCCAAAGACTTTTAAGCCACATGCTATGGAGGTAGATCGTTGGTATTGTGCAGGATATAAGCCCTATCATTTGCTTGACAAAATCCAGAAAAGGTGGATGCAGCGCCAGTATGCTGAAAGTCGGACAGTAGGTCGACCGGATAAGCAAAAGGATGGTACATTGCAAAAAGAGTTGGGATCATATCTCAACGACCTGGATAGAAGAGTCAAGATTGCAGCTTTATCCAAGAAAGTTGGCATTTTATCTGGATCTCCAGGAAAGAAGAAACCCGCAAAGAGATGGATCAGAAAGCAAAGTGCAGAACTCCAATCATGCTTACAGGACATGGACAATAATTCGGTGAAAAAAGACATGGTTCCTTCTTCAGCCATCAAGTCATCAACTATCAAGTTTGGAACCATGGATGAAGTGATGGTCAACGCAGTCGTCGCCTTGCCTATGTCATTTGGATCCTAGTTTCAGCTGGCATGATAGAATCAGAATGTCGTCCAGTGGATGCAGATCAGATGTTAGATTAGACGCTGGAGGATATGACACTGGAGGGCAATGCTCTGCAAAAGTAACATTAGCAAGTCAGAAAAGATTAGGCTAAAAAAATAAAAATAAAAATTTACAATGGAGCCAGATGAAGAGCCACGCGTCCAGCCGCGTGCAGTAGCCGCATCAGCGCTCCAATCCAAGCCCGCTGCAGTGAAGTCCAGCCTCCACGCGTCAGCCGCTCCAGCCCGCGTCCCCATGCAAGTCCAGCCTGCCAGCTGATCCAGCCAGCAGCTGCCTAGCCCGTCTCTAGCCAGCTCTTAGCAGTCAGCCCATGCGTCCAAAGTCAATCCGCGTCCAAGCCTTCCGTCCAGCCCGTTTCCTTGTCCTCGCCCAGCAAGATGAGCCCAACTCCACGTCGAGTCCAGTCCGCGTCATGTGTCCAAGCCATTCGATTCCAGCTCCGTGCGTCTCCAGCCCAGTCCGCGCTCCAGCTCGTTTCTGCGTCCAAGCCAACATCTTCCATTTCCTGGTTCAGCAAGTCGTGTCCATCGTCCAACCCAGCTCCACGTCAGCCCGCACGCCCAAGACCACGTTGTTCAGCTTGTCTCCATCCGCGCCCAAGCTAGCTTCTCAGCCCGATCAGCGCATATCTAGATCCAGCCTGCTGCACGCCAAAGCCATCAGCCCAGTTTCCATGCAGCCACATCCAGTTGACTCCAGTCTGTGTTGTCAAGCCCAAGCATCCAAGCCCAAACGCGTCTCCAGCGTCTAGCCCGCATCAGCATCCGGCCTGCGTCTCCAGCATCCAGCGCTCATGTCCAAGTCCAGCCTGCTCACGTGTCCAAGCCTGCAAGCCAAACCTGCATGACCAGTGTCCAAACCCACGTCTTTAGCCCACGAGAATGGACAGTGCAGCTGAGATTTAGAATCGCTGCAGAAATTGTCCAAATGACCACATTGCAGTTGCCATCAAAGTTCTACGTCCAGATGCAGCTCAAGGACGATCCCAGTTTCATTATAAGGTTGACAATCTAAGCTACATACAGCATCCCAACATGGCACTGACCTCCTGTTCCTTCATCAAACCAAGCCAGAACCTTCGCGATTTAAAACCTGGTAATATTTTGCTAGAATGATCAGACTAGTTATGGAATTCGAGTCGGCTCTGCAAGCGGAGCCACTGGAGAAGCAAATTTAGGAAGGAAAACGACAACGAGACAAGGGAGAATTAGCCGCAACCATTGATGAATGCACAGTAAACAAGAGGTGTAGGCTGAGGCCAAGAGAGACGACGGAGATGGTCGGAACAAAATCATTCAGTATCTCACCGAAGCTGATGATCAAATCCTCGCCGATTCAGTATACGATGGAAATGTTTCATTTTAGGTTGAAAATTGATTTATTTGATCAAGGTGAGTTGACATCGGAGGAATATGGGATGTGATTAAGAAGAGATAGTGGGCATACTTTAATTATAATGGGTTGAAGTAATTGATACTTCATTGCCTTTTATGGCATGAGATTTTGTCTTGGGTTGGTTATGTTAGCTTCGAAAATAAAAGTTAAATATCATGTGATTGTTTTTCGGCCATCAGATTTTTTGGATTTGAGCCTATCTATGACAATTTGTTGCAGTATAAAGGCTAACTATATTGCTTTGCAATTTTATTTGTTACAACAAAATAACAAAGCAAGGGGGGTAATGTTTGGACCATATATTAATTTTCTAAGAAAATTAATATTTATTTAAGATTGATTTTGGAAAAAATAGCTTTTGTCCCACATTGTTTGGAGATGAAAATGCATTGGAAATAACAAAGTATAAATGGTTGGTTTGGAAGTGAAATTGGCATTTTGTCCCACATCAGAAGCACAAAGAGTTAATGAGCCACATTCTTCTATATAAATAGAGGCTTCAACAACTTTGAAAAAGGACTCGCGCATCCACACACACCAAAAAACATAGACTACTTAGTTTATTCTCGTTAGAATTTACTTCGAGTAGTTAAGTGTTTTAGTTGAAAATTTTAATTAAAAGTCCTTTGATCTGAAAGGCATTCTGTAACCTTTAATTATTTTGTTCTCAATAATTAATACAATCGTTTTGATTTAAGTCTGATATTAATTGGCGCACATTTTATTTATTTCTTTGGACAGTCATAGGTTCGAAATGGCACGCCCGCACACTTGAGACGACTGATTGTTGAGTTTTACACCAACAGAAACTATTTATTACTTTTTTCTTATAAAAATTGTCTTATATATTCGTCAGTACTGGTGCTTAATAGGGTGTTCATCGCTTCTACTGGTGCTTAATAGGGTGTTCATCAGTTCAAAACTGATTTATTTTGGCATAACTATTCCGATCCATTTATTAATCGGTTAGTTAGTTTTTAATTCAATTTAATCCGATGTCAACATTAAATCCAGTATGATAATAGTTGGTTTTGATTGAATTGGATGATCAATTTTGAATTGGATTGGATTTGTAAATTTTGAATTTTTGAACTTTAGATATTAGAAAGTTGAAACTTTGGATTTTGACCTTTTTTTACTTAAGATAGCCAAATTTTTTTATCAAAATCTCTGCTACAAGAAATTTGGTCTACATCAATGAAATTTGGTCCTTTTAGTTTCAAAAGATTTGTTTTGTGACTGTTTAAAAAATATTTTATTTTCAGTTACGAACTTTGAAATTGTAACAATATTACGTAACTAATGGGTCAATTTTTTAGAGAAATTTTTTCCCTCCAAATGTGATGTGGGCATCGAGCGCTCTTCTAGCATGGATGTTCGTGGTGAATACATTGTGCTGCCAAGTGGACCAGTGACGCGTTCTCGAGCTAAGAAGATCAAAGCGGGAATGCTTGGACTTGTGAAGAGAATAATTGATGAAGATCGATTCAAGTATCCACACGATCCAAACACTTTTATGAGGCATAATGATGATTTAAACATGATGTCCAAGCAATGAATGAAGGTGGTAATGCTGCTCGGGATGAGGCATAATGATGATTTAAACATGATGTCCAAGCAAGGAAAGAAGGTGGTAATGCTGCTCGGTAGTTGCAAAGACGAAACGACATAATTTTAGCCATTTTCGGATTTCAATGGCAGTTTCGTAATTTAGCTATTTTCGGATTATAATGGCAGTTTTGTAATTATTGCTATTTCCAGATTATAATGGCAGTTTTGTAATATTTGATATTTTCGTATTTTATTTAATTAGGGTTAGTTTTCAGCCTTAGGATTACTTTCCTAATTATTTTATGGTCTAGATTGATTCTTAACCTAACTCTAGTCTCTATATAAAGGGGGGTTACTAGCTTGTAAGAGACAACTTTGATTATTGATTATATAGAATCTATTCTTGTTTTCAACAAGACTTGTGTGATTTTGTCTTAAATATCTAAAGTTGGAAGCTTCAAACTTCATGCAGCAGATGCAAACTTTGTAGGCGATTGGCGATTAATGATTTGAAAAGAAATTTTCGTTATTAAGTATTTTGAAAAGATTGGGTCCACTCCTATTGGACCAATTCCCTTTCCTAAAGTTATAATGCTCTGAAAAAGTACTATGGTGATTCAAACCGCCTGAATCTACCATCTTTCCCGTCGGAAAGCTGCTCGACTGGGTGTGGTCGAGACCCGATTTCTTTAATCTTGCCTAGGTGTCAAGATGGAACAAAAACAAGGTAAAATACATGAACTACAAGACTCTCTGAGGGCCCTAAAGTTGGAAGCAGAGGAGGACCCAAATCTTCGATCCCATGAAGTGCTGGTGGGGAGGGTACTTTCTAACCGAAGCTTTCGCCGGTTCACAATATCAGAAATCATTTCAAAGACATGGAAGCTAAAAAGAAAGGTTGGAGTCGAGAAGATTGAAGACAATGTTTTTAAGTTCAGATTTGGGGATAAAGAGGAGAAAAAAAGGATTTTGAATCTCCGGCCCTGGTCTCTCAATGGTGCCCATTTGATCCTCAAAGAATGGCCAGCCGAGCAATCTATAAGGGAGATAAGTTTTGATACTTCCACCTTTTATGTTCAGATTCATGGCCTCCCCCCTGTGTATCTCCATGAGAAATCAGCAACAGCAATCGGGAATAGGATTGGGCAAATTCATGAGAACACGATAAATCGCCGGTGCATCGTCGCTCAAAGATACTTAAGGTTCCGGGTGGATATCTCGATAAACAATCCAATACCGGCAGGGTATTTCATGATGAGAAATAGTGGAAATGACTTGTGGATTCAATTTAAGATTGAGAGGTTGTCGGATTTTTGTTATAGATGCGGTCTCCTCTCACATGTCACTGGCCGGTGCAATAACAAAACACAGACTCTGGTTACAACTCCGAATGGAATATCTACGAAGCTGTTTGGACCGTGGATAAGAGCAGAAAATGGAGGATCAATGGAGTTCATCAACACGCCGGAATTTGAAGATGACGATCGGAAAAATTCAGAGTTAACCCATGAGCTAAGGACCGGTGAACTGGCTCGGATTTTTAGGGGAGACAGACTAGACCTGCTGGAGGCGCCTAGGAAGCAGTCTGCAAATGAGTGTGACAAGACAAGACAATACACCGAATTAGAATTTGGGAACCTGGTGCGGCTATGCCCTGAGCTGGAAACACTTGTTATTACTTTGAAAAGGCAAGAGATTGACCCTACTTACACGCTAGTTCCCTTGGTTGTCGACAAAGCTAGGAAGCCAGATTTTGATCTAAGCGGTTTGGCAAAGTGGGCCGGTGAGGTTGTCAAAGCTTTTGGGCTCAAGAAAGATAAGGAAAGAAGAGGCTTGGATGGGCTTAACCCAGATCTGTTATCCTACATTGGGCTGGGCAGTCTCACATTTTCTAGGCCAGCTGGGATAAGTTTTGAGGAACCAATCGTCTTAAGTAACCAGCGTAAAAGGCCGGCTTGGACCAATCTGGACAGCTCTCCAAAACGGACTCTCCGAATTGTGGAACCGGAGACCCACGAGCTAAATGCACAGGAAGGAACAGCAAGGCTTGAAGAAATAAATGAACAACAGTGGCAGATAGAGGAGGAACTCAGCTCCCAGATTCAGAAAGTTCAAGTGACAGGAACTTGTAGTTCAACTCCCCAAAGACAGACGCACGGAAATGATTGTCCCCCAATTAATAGTGGAGCTAGATCATGGAAAAAGGAGGCAAGAAGGAGCTCACATAGCAGAAGACAAAGTGCTGGAATGGGGGAGGCATCTGGAAGCAGAGGAGGAATTCCGAGAAGAGGCCTGGATTTTCAGTAGGCCGGGGTGGATGGCCTCAACAAGCCCCCCCTGCAGATTCTTCCTTTCTTGCTTGAGAAATTGCCATTCTAAGTTGTTTATTTTTAAAATGATGCAGTTTCATCTCCGCAACTCCCGAGCATCATTACGACTTTCATCCCTTGGTTGGACAACATGCTTAAATCATCATTAGGCCTCGGAAAAGTGTTCAAATCATTTGGAAACTTGAATCGATCTTCATCCATAATTCTTTTCACAAGTCCAAGCATTCCCTCTTTGATTTTCTTAAGTCGAGAACGCACCATTGGTTTACTAGGCAAGATGATGTCATCATCTTTTGCTCCAATGCTAGAATATGACTCTATGATGCCCGCATCAATTACTGAAAAAGTGAATGGAATGAAATGGCAACTTCTGGCTTGCCATGCCCCCCCGTACCATAGTGAAAAGGCAAAGTTTTGGAGAGAGCTAGAACAAATTGTAGGGAATTTCCAGCTCCCTTGGGCAGTGTTAGGAGATCTCAATGAAATAGTTGAGGCAAAGGAGAAATTTGGAGGGAGAAGTGTGTGGAGAAGGAAGATGTTTTTAAAAGATTTTATCCAGAACTCGGGGGGAATTGATATTGGATTCTCGGGAAGTGGCTTCACATGGACCAATAAGCAGGAAGGCAAGGCTCTAGTAAAAGAAAGGCTGGATAGGGTGATAGTCAGTGGAAGTTGGGTTGAGATGTTCCCTTCGGCCTCTAACCGTCACCTCCGAAATGAAGAATCGGATCATTGCCCTATCCTGTTGAGGCTTAAGGGGAAAGAAAATAATTCACATAGGCCTTTCCAGTTCCTTCAAACCTGGTTTTCTGATGATACATGTAATTCAGTCATTAACAAGGCATGGAAGGAAGACCATAACAGAGGAATGCACAACCATAGGCTGACTAGAAGCCTGGACCTCACTTCAAAAGCTTTGAGAAAGTGGAATAGAGAATGCTTCGGTTATGTGCATAAACAAATAAAATCTTTGGAGGCAGAGTTGGAAGAAATACAGATTTTGGATAAGCATCCGGTGAGACAAGCCCAAATACAAACAGATTTACGTATTAAAAGGGCAAGGATGGAGTCTATTAATCGTCAAAAATCAAGGGAGCTATGGTTGAAGGAGGGGGATAGGAATTCAAAATTTTTCCATCTCAGTACGGTTATTCGAAGAAGAAGAAATAGGATAAATGCAATCAGAAATGGAGACAAGTGGCTGTTCGAGGAGAAGGATATTACTGATTACTTCAAAGATAATTTTGAGAAATTGTTTTCATCAGATCTTCCTAGTTTTAGCTCTGAAATTGATGAGATAATCAGTCCCTGCATCACGGAGGAGGATAATTCTGCCCTTATTCGAATCCCTTCCGAAGAAGAAATAAAGGAGAGCATCTGGAGCCTTCATCCTTTGAAGAGTCCAGGACCTGATGGATTCCCGGGCATTTTCTACAGAAAGTGTTGGAATATTGTTAAAGGAAAAGTGGTAAATTTTGTCCAGGAAAGTTTTAAACTTGGAGCTATCCCTTCGAGAGTCAACAGGACTTTCATAGTTCTTATTCCTAAATCAAACCAAGCTTCGGGTTTCAATCAATTCCGCCCGATAAGTTTATGCAATTTTTCTTATAAAATCATTGCAAAAATTATTGCGGGGAGACTTGCCAACCTTCTAGATGGGATCATATCTCAGAATCAAGGGGCCTTCGTCAAAGGGAGATGGATTGCGGAAAATACGGTGCTTGCCCAAGAGATTAGCTACAAACTGAAAAAGCATAAAGGGAAAAAGGGGTTGATGATAATGAAGCTGGATATGCAAAAAGCCTATGATAGTTTGGAATGGAGCTTCATTATTAAGGTGTTGGGGGCGTGGGGTTTCTGTGAGAAATTCCAACAGATGATTCGCAGCTGCATAAGCTCTGTAAATTTTACGCTGCTTTTAAATGGAAATATTTCTGAAAGTTTCTGTCCGGGAAGAGGGCTCCGACAAGGAGACCCTCTTTCTCCCCTTCTGTTCATCCTTAGTTCTGAAATTTTTACTAGACTCTTAGAGAAAGAGGAGCGAAAGGGGAACTTCCATGGGATCAAAATAGCAAGAGGAGCCCCGACAATCTCACATTTGCTATATGCGGATGACCTTTTGATTACGAGTCGAGCAGGGAAAACTGAAGCTGAAACTTTTCAAAAATGCATAAGCAAGTATTGTAAGTGGTCGGGGCAAAAGGTGAATCTGGAAAAATCCAGTATTCTCTTCTCAAAGAATACTCCGGGGAGGGTGAAAAGAGATATCAGATTCATCACGGGTTATAAGGAGATGGGAGTTTCCTCTAACTACCTGGGGAACTCGCTGGTTTTGGGGAGAAGCCGAACTAAAGAATTTCAGATTTTGAAAGAAAAAGTTCACCATAGACTTGAAGGATGGAATAAACAAATTTTGTCAAAGGCGGGCAAAATGACACTGATAAAGTCAGTGATACAATCTTTGCCAACATATACGATGTCGACTTTTAGGGTGCCAAAGGAGGTTTGCAAATCGATTGACAGCCAGATTAAAAAATTCTGGTGGGACTCGGGAAAAAGCTCAAAAAAGTATCTTGCCCTCAAGAAATGGGAGGACATTTGTAAACCAAAAGAACAAGGGGGGCTGGGATTCCGGAGGATGAACGATTTGAATCTAGCTTTGTTGGCCAAATTGGCTTGGAAAATTGCTCGGGATGAAGATAAACTTTGGGTAAGGGCCCTAAAAGCAAAGTATCTCAAATTGCAAACTTTCTTTGAAGTTAGTGTGCAGGGAAGTTCATCCCCGGTTTGGAGAGGTATTGTGGAGGCAAGAGCAATAATCCAGCCAAATTCATGTTTCAAAATTGGGAATGGCCTTTCAATTCACCCTTTATGTGATCCTTGGTTGGAGGGGGTGGCTGGAGGAAGCCCTCACGCGAAAGAGGGAGCAGATTTTGAAAGGCTTAGTAGGGTGGTGGACTTTAAAAATATTGAGGACAATTGCTGGAATATTGAGCTGCTAAAAGAAAAATTTACGGAACAATCGGTGGCTGAAATTTTAAAGATAAATTGGCCAACTTTCCCTTGTATTGACAAACTTATGTGGAGAGGTAATGTGGAAGGGAATTTTTCTGTGAAAAGCTGTTATGATTTGTACTTTGCAGGGAACTCGGTAAGCAATCAGCAAATATGGAGCAAGTTATGGAAGCTCAAAATGCATGAAAGGTTGAAGCTTTTCCTCTGGAGGCTACTGGCTGGAGTCCTTCCTTCGAGAGAAGTCATCTTTAACCGGTTGGGGGTGGGGGATATAGATTGCAGCATTTGTGGAGAGGAGGTGGAAAGCTGTTTGCACCTGTTTAAAGGCTGCCATGGGGTAAAAGCTCTTGCTTTTGCAAGCAAATGGAGCTGCCGGATTGAAGCTCTGGATGTCTCAAATGTCCATGAGCTTGCAAACCTTTGTATTGAACCAAAAGGTTATTTGTTGAATGAGTATATGAGTAAAGAAGAGTGCAGCACCTTCTTTGCAACTCTTTGGTACTGTGTGTGGGAATTCCGGAATGATATCATCTTCAATGGAAAGGTTCCTTTTGAAAAGATGGCTAAGAAATTTGATTTGAGAGTGGCTGAATTTCTAGTACCAGTGGGCCTTGGTGATATGGCTTCCCCATTGAGATCAAATATGGAGACTTGGAAGAGACCCCCCCCTGGCTGGTACAAAATTAACACTGATGTGGCTTTCAAAGAAGGGGAAGCTGCACTTGCTTTCGTTCTAAGAAACAACAGGGGAGTTGTGCTACACATTGAAACTTTTTTTACTGAGTGTGAGTCAGTTATGGAAGCGGAAACTATTGCTATCCTAAGGGCTGCGGAAATTGCAGAGATAAGGGGATGGAAGCAGATTATTTGGTCTTCAGATGCTGTGAATGTGGTAAAATTTATAAACCAAGTTAGTGATCCGGAGGGCTGGAGAATAAGGCTGCCTGCTATTCAAATTAGAGGAAAATTTGCAGCTCACAACTGGCAAATAGGATGGAATCACAGGACTTCCAATGCTTTGGCTGATGCAGTGGCAAAGGAATCCCTCTCTTTGAGTACTAATTTTCTTTTTGATGTTTGTAATATTGACTCAATCCCTAAATCCTTTTTGGACATTGCTTTGGCTGATTGCATGAGTGATTAGGGAATGTATTCCCCTGGATCTTTCTGGGGTTTTTTTGTGCTAAATGCAGTTTTATTCACCAAAAAAAAAAAAACAAGACTTGTGTGTTCCAAGTGAGGATAGTTCTTCTTCTACTTGTTNAAAAAAACAAGACTTGTGTGTTCCAAGTGAGGATAGTTCTTCTTCTACTTGTTGCATTTGGGAATTAATCTTCTTATCAAAGGTATTTACTTTGTGGCGAATTTCAATTTCATTCTTTGCCTTCTAATTAGTGTTGCTAGATACAATTGTTATCTAGAGGTGCTATAGGGCGGGTTTTTACCTAGGGTTTGTTCCATATCATCTTGTGTGTTGGGATTACAGTTTCTTTAAGCTTGGGGTTCCGCATCATATATATATATATTACCAAAGTAATATTACTTTATTGTCATTCGAAAGGAGTAGTTCCTTCTTCTAGTAATACAATAAAGTAATATTACCAAATATTTCATTACCGTAATGTAAAGTAAAACTCCTTTTTTATTAATTATTTTCATACTTATGCAATTTTTTTTCTAATAACATATGTTTATTAATTATATTTTTACATAAATGATTTTAAGAGGTTAATATCTAAATTTTTATTCTTAACTTTCATCACAATTAAATTTCCAACTAAATTTATATCATCATCCACTTAAATTTTCTAATTAAAATTACTAACTCTCAACCAAATATATAATCAACCTTCACAATTCCTCTAAATCACTTAATTATAATCTATCACATTAACTATAATCACAATTCCTAATCTATCATCATAATTTCATCAAAACTCACCAATTTTACTAATTTTCCATTCTTCAACTCTATACTACAAAGCTTATCATTATACAATGTAATTAAGCATAGGAAACATAATTTACCTTCAATTGGAGCCAAAATTTCACAATTTCTCAAGAAATCCAAAAATCTCCTTTGTGTCCTTTTTGTCAAATCTCTAACCTATCTCACTAATCTTCAATTCCAACACTTGGGTTTTGTAAAGGAGTGAGAAATGAAGCTTTTGGTACAAAGATTCCCGCGAGAGGTGGCCGGAATCTCTCAATTTCCAGTGAGAAGAAAATTTGGTTAAACTCACATCTAGAGTGGTTCTTGGTTAAAATAAACATCACCAAAATGTTTAAAAGCCATAAAACCTATGGGTAACCTATTTCTAAGCTTGATTTGGAAGAGATTGAAGAAATTTGAAGTTTTTTCTCTCAAAAGCTTGCCCAGCTACCATTAATGGAAGAAAATGGTGTCTGTGCGTACAAGGAAGGAGATGCTAGCCTTTAATTCGAATTTTGCCCCATTTTTTCCAATTTTTCCCTTCACTCAATAACATATAACCATTTAACTACAAGGGCAAAACGATCATTTGTCATTTGTCATTTTATTTTATTTTATTTTATTTTTTAACACTAATTCTAATTAAAATCACTAATACATAAATTTTAACTCTAAGTTTTATTTCCCTTGGATTAAATTTTAAAACTAACAAATTTATTTCACTAACAAATATTTTCATTATACTAGCATTAGTGTAATTAAGTATATTTATTAAACATAATTAACTCTAATTACCTTGTTAATCACTACTTAAGTTTTAGGATGTTATAGTTTTTGTGTTTAATTTGTAGATAATATATTAATTTATTTTAAAATGTGTACATACTGGAAATGACAAGTCAACAAAGAAAGAGAGCCTGAAATTTGACTCATGGGCAGAATGTCAACAAAAGATTAATGGCTTCAAATGAAACTCTTACAAATTTTATCGTTTAATGGATAAAGCAGAAATAACATATATTTCATACATTGAACGCACGATAAAAAAATAAAAAAATCAAATCAAAGCTCTACAATTGAAATGAAAGTTCATGACAATGCATCCAATTATCAAAGCACAAATAATTATGTATTTTTCGTTGGTTTTATTGTGGGTTGCACTATTGGGGTTGTTATTATGATTGTATTAGTATATGTATTAGGTTAAATATAATTATAAAATATTTTTGTACTTTTATTTTTTATTTTTTACGAACAATTATGATATATATATCTATATCAAACTATGTTTATTTAAATTAGATATTTAAATGATATATCATATTTTAATAAATTAAATATAGTCCAGTCCAATCATGTCATGCACCAAACACAGGATATCAAATTCTACCATCTAATCCAGTCTTGCACCACACACAAGATAGGATAAAAACAATGGTCAATAACATATATGACCTCTCATAACAAAGGTAACTCGGGAAGTTCATTGGATAACACTTTCGAAAATTGTTAACCACTGCAACATCCTTCATTCAAACCTCATTGACTCGCGGTCAAAGGCCGACATGGTCCTCCAAGTTAGATTATCAAATTTTGGCCTCGTTATTGATTTGTAAGCAGAAAAATCATATTTGTTGTCGAAAGCAATGTTAAATTGATCTCATGTACATTGTCAATTGGTCCTTTTTGTCATCCATCACTTGTGGGCATTATCTTTGAGCCAGAACTTACGATTTTGATTATATATTTATCAAGTCACTGCATGCCCTCAATTAAGATCCTCTTTAGTTTCACTTAGCCATGCCACCACTACAACAGAGTTTTTAGTAGGGGTGTGCATCGGTTACGATCCGATTTATTTTGGAAATAACCAATCAGATCCAATTTGATACGGGCATCATAATGCCATATTCTACCATTGGAGCAAAAGATGATGATGCGGGCATCATAGAGCCATATTCTACCATTGGAGCAAAAGATGATGATTTAAGCATGATGTCCAAGCAAAGAATGAAGGTGGTAATGCTGTTCGGGAGTTGCAAAGGCGAAACGAAGTAATTTTAGCTATTTTCGGATTACAATGGCACTTTCGTAATTTAGCTATTTTCGGATTATAATGGCAGTTTCGTAATTATTGCTATTTCCAGATTATAATGGCAGTTTTGTAATTATTTCTATTTTCGGATTATATTTATTTAGGGTTAGTTTTTAGCCTTAGGATTACTTTCCTAATTATTTTATGGTCTAGATTGATTCCTAACCTAACCCTAATATCTATATAAAGGGGAGGTTACTAGCTTGTTAAAAACAACTTTGATTATTTGATTAAATAAAATATATTCTTGTTTTCAACAAGACTTGTGT